>JADRCH010000079.1:1881055-1993618 GCA_019843965.1 Rhynchomys soricoides | reverse complement strand
GTGGGGGGGGGGGGGGGTGAGTGATACAGGCTGCTGGCACTCTTCTATTCCCAAAGAGCCTTCCCCACTTTCTCTTCTATTAGATTCAGTGTATCTGGTTTTATGTGAAGGTCCTTGATCCACTTGGACTTGAGCTTTGTACAGGGAGATAGGAATGGATCAATTCGCAGTCTTCTACATGTAGACCTCCAGTTGATCCAGCACCATTTGTTGAAGATGCTGTTTTTTTTCCCACTGTATGGTTTTAGCTCCTTTGTCGAAGATCAAGTGACCGTAAGTATGTGGGTTCATTTCTGGGTCTTCGATTCTATTCCATTGATCTACCTGCCTGTCATTGTACCAATACCATGCAGTTTTTATCACTACTGCCCTGTAGTACAGCTTGAGGTCAGGGAGGCTGATTCCCCAAGAAGACCTTTAATTGTTGAAGAATTGAGTTGGGATTTTGATGGGGATAGCATTGAATCTGTATATTGCTTTCGGCAGGATGGCCATTTTAACTATGTTAATACTGCCAATCCATGAGCATGGGAGATCTTTCCATCTTCTGAGGTCTTCTTCAATTTCTTTCCTCAAAGACTTGAAGTTCTTGTCATACAGATGTATCCTGACATTTTCATCCAGTCTCCCTCTCTCCCTCCAAGTCTTTTCTTTTTCTCTCTCCTCCTCTTTCCCACTCTCCCTCCCCCACCCACAGATATCGAACCCAGGCATGCTCAGCTACGTTCTCAGGCCAGAAGCTTGATTGCTAAATTCTAGCAGAGATTAGGTTACAGGTTTTGAACTGGCCTCTAGAGTTCCTCCTCACTTTGGCCAACCCTCTAGTCTTTGGTCCTTGGATCACTATTCCCAGGCCTCCATGGGGCCAGCTGCCTGTAGACTCCTGGGGTCTGTTAGAAACAGATGATTCTGCCTGCAGAAAGTAATCCAGGGCAGTTCATCCGCTGCAGGTTTCTGCAACACTGCTTGAGATGGGATTCATACTCATGCCCACTTTGAGCCCTTAATAAGATTCATTAGGGTCAACAGACTCAGACTTAACTCTCTCTCTTTTTTAGTATTTTGTATGTATGAGTATTTTGCCTGCCCGTGTGTCTGAGCACCACAAGTGTGCCCAATGCTGAAGGAGATGGGGAACCTCCACTGGGTGCTGGGAATCCAACCTGTGTCCTTTGCAAGGATAATTGCTTTTATTTATTTATTTATTGTTTTTTTGAGACAGGGTTTCTCTGTATAGCTCTGGCTGTCCTGGAACTCACTCTGTAGACCAGGCTGGCCTTGAACTCAGAAATCTGCCTGCCTCTGCCTCCCGAGTGCTGGGATTAAAGGCATGCGCCACCACTGCCCGGCGGATAATTGCTTTTAACCACTGACTGAGCTCCTCAGACTCTTATCTATCTATCTATCTATCTATCCATCCATCCATCTATTTTGTTTGTTTGGTTTGAGACAGGGTTTCTCTGTGTAACAGCCTTGGCTTTCCTTGAACTCTCAGAGATCCTCCTGCCTCTGCCTCCTGGGTGCTGGAATTAAAGGCATACGCCACCATACCTGGCTCAGACACAACTATTAAAGCAAGAATTTTTCACCAGGCAGTGGTGGTGCACGCCTCTAATCCCAGCACTTGGGAGGCAGAGGCTGGCGAATTTCTGAGTTCGAGGCCAGCCTGGTCTACAGAGTGAATTCTAGGACAGCCAGGGCTACACAGAGAAACCCTGTCTCAAAAAAGCAAAAAACAAAAAACAGCAACAACAACAAAAAAATTCCAGGGATTCAGCCCTATCAAGTGTGCAGAAGTATGCTGTAGGGTTAAGGCAAGGTGCAGACTTAACAAAAAGGACTGTCCCTGCCCTTTTTTTTTTTTTTTTGGAACACAGTCTCCCCATGTAACTCTGACTAGATTTGCCTGCTCTGCCTCCAGAGCGCTGGGATGATGCCAGCTAAGCCAACACACCCAGCTTTGTTCCTGCTTATTTTAAAGTGTGAGAAAGCAGAGTAGAGCCAGAGGTACAGAGGCAGGAGGATCAGAAGTCAGAGTCATCCTCACCTATACAGTCCAGCCTGGGCTACATGAGACCCTCAATCAGAAAAGCCAATTCCCACTCCCCTCTAAAAAGAAAATTCAGAGGTTATGAGGTTGTGGGGAGAACAGAGAGCCCCAATTCTGTGACATCTGGAGTGAATGTGTACTATTGGCATAGGCACAAGCATGTCCAGGACCTAGTCTCTCACCCAGAGAGAAATGGCCAAACTTCCCCTATGGTCCATGTATAGATGTTGATTGTGTGCAGAATATGCCTACCACACCTTTCTCCTCTGTGAATATTTCAGATCTAAAGACTGCTTCCCTGCAGAGGCTGCCCCTCCTGACATAAGCCAGCTCTGTCTCCTGATGTGGCTGTACACTCTAAACTCTGCCTCTCTATTTATCTGTATGTAATAATCCTGCCTCTTTATTTGGCTATGTGTCATGGCCCCGCTTCTTTGTTTAACCAGGTGGCAGCTGGTGTATCAAAGAACATGCTCTAGCTCGCTCCTTGCACCTATAACCGACTTACATTACAGGGAACTCATCACTAAGGTTAGGTGTTCAGCTCTCACTGGATTCTTTCCTTTCTGTTGCCTAGGGCAGCGTGCGGGAGGCGTGGTCTCTTTGGGGATATGAACTTATAGAGGCTGTGGGTGAATTTAGGTACCTAGAGAGAGGGAATGGAAGAAAGGAAATGCCAACCCACCTGTTTGTCCATGGAGATACGGGCAGAACAGATGAATGGATCTCTATCTATGGTGGTTTGAACAGGCTTGGCCCAGGGAGTAGCATTATTAGAAGGTGTGGCCCTGTTGGAGTAGGTGTGTCACTGTGGGTGTGGGCTTTAAGACCCTCCTCCTAGCCATGTGGGAACCAGTATTCTCCTAGCAGCCTTCAGATGAAGATGTAGAACTCTCAGCTCTGCCTGCACCATGCCTGCCTGGATGGTGCCATGCTCCTGCCTTGATGATAATGGACTGAACCTATGAATCTGTAAGCCAGCCCCAATTAAATGTTGTCCTGTATAATACTTGCCTTGGTCATGGTGTCTGTTTACAGCAGTAAAACCCTAAGTCAGCATCCTTCACAGGTACTTTGATAGGGCAGGTTGTCTAACCTCTTTTCCCTCCTGTATGTAATTATTCTTCTGGCCCCAGCCCTAGGAACAATGGAAGAACCAGGTTGGCTGCCAGAAACAGCTTTGGAGGAAAATATTTTCAAATAGAGGGTCAACGGTAGATTCAGTTGTGGAGCCAAGATACAGCAATGGGGACTGGTGCTGTTAAAAATGGGAAAGGGGAACAGGAATCAAAAAGAGACAAGCCCAAGCCATCTGGGCCATCAGAGTTAAGAGGACTGAGTAACATAGGCTAAGAGCTCTGCATTCTAGGGACTGAGGGTGGCATTGGGTTGATAGGGAACAGAGGACAGAGCCAAGCAAGGGACTCTGCACTCAGCTCCCAACATTGGAAGATGGGAAGTAGAGAGAGCCAGCACTAGGGAACGTTACTCAAGCAGGTCCACAGCTCTGATGCAGTGCAAACAGCTGTTTATACAGCTCTTCCATGGAGGTCAAATCTGTAGACCTAGGTTCTGTGGTCTCAGCAAAACCCTTCTGGGAGTCAATCAGGCAAGGCTTAGGGACACAGGTAATCTGTGTCTCTGTGGATGATAGTCCTAGTCTCCTGAACACAAACCAGGCCACAGTTATATTCCCAGGAAACTTCAAATTTCATCAGTGCTTAATATCTGCCCAAAGCCAGGCATAGTAGGACTCGCCTAGCACAGCACCTGAGAGGCAAGGCAGAAGGCTCATGAGTTTGAGATCAACATAGGCTCTAGAGAGGCACTGTATCAAAAGCCAAACAAAACCAACCAACCAACAAGAATCTACCCACCCCAAATAGCAGAGGCATGAACAGTGTCACCCCAGAATTAAAAGTCCCAAACTCAGAGTAGGTTAAGAGTATTAAAGGTTTCCATTCTTCTGGTTGGGACTGGGGCTGGACTGCTCAGTGGTCTTACTAAGAGCAGAAACTGTCTCCTAGAAAGTTCTCTACCTTCAGGGAGCATAAGTCAGCCACCTGTGCCTGGCACAGTGGACTTGTCAAGTACATCATGAAACAGAAGCCTTCCTGACATGAGTTATACTTGAAAGAGGCAGCTGTTTAGTCCTTAGCTACTAGCAGAACCTTTTACTAATAGATTGATGTCTAAGACCATGTGTTCAGATATGGCTAGCCTCTAAATCAAGTTTCCTAGCCATCTTATTAAGGACTCCTTTAGTAAGATTTTAATTTTCTGTCAAAAAGGCTCATGGGCACTTTAAAAAGTCACTTCATACGTTCATGGCCAAAAGACTCTCTTTTGGAATCCTGCATGTTGGATTCTGTGCCTCTCTATAAAGCATTAGGATGGAGCTTTACATTTTAAGATGGCGGCAGCTGGTGGCTTGTGAGTTCGACCTCTACTGCCCTCTGTTGCCCATGCGGGGGAAGGCTAGGTTAAAAATGTAGGCTTGATTTCTTCTTGGCATTGACCTTGAGATCCTATCCCAGAATGTAAGATAAGCAGATGAAGCTTTAGATGCTTTCAGGGTAACTATAGAAGACTCAGCCTGCGGGGCAGTGGTGGCACACGCCTTTAATCCCAGCACTCGGGGAGGCAGAGGCAGGCGGAATTCTGAGTTCGAGGCCAGCCTGGTCTACAGAGTGAGTTCCAGGACAGCGAGGGCTACACAGAGAAACCCTGTTTCGAAAAAAAAAAAAAAAAAAAGACTCATCCTTTCTTGGGATGAACTCGGGACAGGGAGTATGTAAGGACCTATATGAAGTAAAGGACAGCGCATCCCTGGCAGGATGGTCTACTCAGCCAGGTAGTTCACTGCCAATCTTTCTCAGATATTGCCTCATGCAGTCACTGGCAGCCAAGGCCAGCCTGCCCTTTCGCTAAAGATAATGACTAAGGATACAAACACAATTCATCGGTCAGCTGGGCCAAATTCCACATCACTTGTGATTTCGACTGTATCTGCAGTGGTTGGGGGAACAGTGAAGTTAGTGACACAAAACTGGAAGACAGGTACTATACTGTACTTCTTCATAACCGTACTGTATCCATCCTTCTGCAGAGAAACCAACTGCTCTCTGGCCTCTGAGGACTCTCTTCCATGTCTTGCCTAGAGATGAGTGCACAGAAACATGCTGCCACATATCAGGGCAAATTGTGGTCAAGGCAGGCCTGGGTCTCAGGGATGGCTGTGGTCATGCTCAATGTACAGACTACCTGTTGTACCTTGGATAGCTTTCATCCAAGCATGGGGGCTGGGGAGGCAGGGAATCGATGCCATCCTAAGAAGAAACAGGAAGTAGTCTAGTAGCTGGTTCTTTGTATCCCAGGAAGGGTCTACACAAAGATCGCATAACTGGCTGGGCAGTGGTAGTGCATGCCTTTAATCCCAGCACTTGGGAGACAGAGGTAGGCAAATCTCTATGAGTTCAAGGCCAATCTGGTCTACAGTGTGAGTTCCAGGACAGCCAGGACTACCCAGTGAAAAGCTGTCTTTAAGCACCAAACCAAGACAAACCAAAAAAAAAAAAAAAAAAAAAGAAAAGAAAAGAAAAAAGAAAAAAAGGAGAGAGAGTGATCTCAGAATAGGGAAAGGACAGTTTCTTGATATCTGGCATTTTTCCACCTTGAAGAAACAAGGAAACAGGGCATGGTGACAGAAACCTGTAATTCCAGGGGCTGGCTGGTGAGCTATCTCAGCAGGTAAGGGCTGCCACCAGGTCCAAAGGCCAGAGTTCAATCTCTTGAATCCACGTGGTGGGAGGAGAAAGCAGCTCCACGAGCTGTCCCTTCAGGCACACATATGTTATGTTATGAGCACTGTAGCAAGCATGCTCGTGCACATAGACTCTCACAGACACACACTAAACAAGTAAAACAGTGTGAGAAAGAAATAAACCTGTAATTCCAGCACTCAGGAGGGTAGGGCTTATGGACCTAAGCTCCAGGACACCCTTAAACAAACAGGGACAACTGAAAAAGTTTGAATATTTATTTGGTATTCTTTAAAAAAAAAAACTTAGTGTGTGTGCATGTACATGTATGTGCAGCATGTATGTGTGTGTGCATGAGCACGTGTGTATACATATGTGTGCATGAGCATGTGTGTGCATGTGTATGTGTGTGTATATGCCACAGCATGCATGTCAGAGAACAGCTTGCCAGTGTTAGTTCTCTTCCCCCTCTGTGGGTTCCAAGGGATCAAGCTCAGGCCCTCAAGCTTGGCAGTTGGTGCCTTTCCCTTGCTGAACCACCTCATCAGTCCTTATTTGGTTCTTTTATTTGGTATCCCTTTATGTGGGGAAGTATTACTAATTTTGCTAGGTATAAAAATGGGTGTGGAGCTGGGCAGCAGTTCCCTGCACTAAAGAGGCAGAGGCAGGCAGATTTCTGTGAGTTCAAGGCCAACCTGGTCTACAGAGTGAGTTCCAGAGCAGCCAGGACTACACAGAGAAACCCTGTCTTCAAAAAACAAGCAAACAAACAAACAAGAATGTCTGTGGAGCTAGAGAGAGAGCTCAGTGGCTGAAAGCTTACTGCTCTTGCAGAAGACCCAGGCAACTCCTAGCTCTGACACAGTGACTCATCACAGCCTATAACTCCAGATCCATGGGATCTAAAGCCTCTGGCCTCCTCGGGCTCCTGTATTCATGTGCACACACTCCCACACAGACACACAGACACACAGACACACACACACGATTAAAAAGAGCAAAATTCTTTTAAAAAGTAAAAATTAAACCTAAAAACACTAAACATAAATATATATCATAATCAAGGCTGTTTTCCTTCCTAAACAAAAGAGTCACTCCAGCCAGTGCTACTGAGGGCAGCAAGTTCACCAGTCCTAAAGGCAGTGAGTCTTTCTCAGAGCAGCTAAACCTTTCCCAGTGTGGGAATGACAACAGCTGGTTTCCCAAGATGCTCCCTGCTTTGCAATCTGAACTACAGAACACTCCTTACTTCAGCAAATAACTATGATCTGTAAGGCTAGGGGCCCAGGGCTCCTTGTCTGCCGTCCTTTGTGGTCACCTCCATAGCAGTGTGACAGCACAGAAGGCAGAGCATGCAGTTTTGTTTTAAGAATTATTTTTATTTTTTAAAAAAGATTTATTTTATGTATATGAGTACACTCTAGCTGTCTTCAGACTCACCAGAAGAGGGCATTGGATCCCATTATAGATGGTTGTGAGCCACCATGTGATTGCTGGGAGTTGAACTCAGGACCTCTGGAAGAGCAGTCAGTGCTCTTAACTGCTGAGCCATCTCTCCAGCCCCCCAGAGTATGCTTTCTAATGCCATCACTGCCATGCTTAATCTTTCTAAAGTCTTACACTAGAGCAGTGATTCTCAACCTGTAGGTCGAGACCCCCAGAGGGGTCCCATATTAGATATCCTGCATATCAGATATTTACATTATAACTGATAACAGTAACAAAATTAGTTATGAAACAGCAACGAAAATAATTTTACGGTTGAGGTGGGGAATCTCCACAGCATGAGGAGCTGTAGAAAAGGGCTGCAACATTAGGAAGGTTGAGAACCACTGTTCTAGAGCAAAAGCCCCATAAAACTATGCCAGCACCCTGGGAATGGGGCGGGTAACAGGGTAGGGATTAAACAAGTTTATTACTACAGGAGGAAATGACTGTATTTACAAGTGCAGAGCACAAGAAGCCTTCGGACTTCTGCATCCTGTAATCTGACGAAGGCCTTTCTGTATGTCCCAAATTGTTCTCTGAGCCAGATGTGTGACGCATATGTGCAGTTTCAGTATTTAGGTGGCTGCAGCAGGGGGATCTCAAGCTCCTGGTTACTGCGATCTATGTAGCAAGACACTGTGGAGGTGGAAAGCAGTTCCCTTCAGACAGCGAGGCCTGTCATGGTCATGCCCTGGCATATCTGAACAAGGAAGCCACTCCTTTGGCTTCTGGCCCATATGCCTCACTTCTCTGACAAAACAAGGGTTACCTACCTGCCCTATTCTTTCCATTCCTAGTGCATTTGCATCTCCTGGAATTTCTCTTAGGAACCACACAGGTTATGTGCTAATCTTTCTCTTTACCCTCAACTTGCCCTGACTCTTGTGGGACACCAGTTCACAAACTGGATGTTGCACTTGGACTTGCCAGCAGCAATATCAGCTTTCCCATTCACAGTCACTGAGTTTCCACGGTAGAGCAGATGGCAGGCCAGGTACTTGCCGTATTCGACCATCTGATTAGAAAGTTCAGTGCTCACTGATCTTTGACACATAGCTGCTCATGGTGGGCCTTCTCAGCTGGCACAGAGGTCACCAGTGGAAACTGGATCCAGGGTAAAGTAGTAAGAATTCTGGTTCCAAAAATAAAACAAACCCAGTTATGTTTTGTGAATGTTTTCATTTTAATCCCAGGTGTGGGATAAGAGGCTACTTCACAGCACATGATTATAATCTGCCTCGTGAACTAGCAGGGGTGTGATTTTTGCCAGCTGCAGATAGTTTAACACTGGGGACTCTGGTGAGGGCATAAATCCCAGAGCCCCAAGAAGGGCCAGGCGCTCTGGTAGGAGGCTACTGCTCCTGGTTGCTGTCATCGAGGTTTGACAAGAAGTTGGAGATATCTTAATGACAAAGATTGGACTTGCCCCAAGGAACTCAACACTCCTAATCACCAGGAAGTAATCTATTTTGTTAGCTGAAAGATGTCTACAGCCCCTTTCCCTTCTGACCATCTTTCTTTCCTACCTAGTGTCGGGGTCAGAAGGGCTCAGGGTGGAATAAGTGTTAGAAGAGAGGTAGAGACATAAGAACCCAAGACAATACTTTAAAAAAAAAAAAACCAGACGGGCAGTGGTGGCACACACCTTTAATCAGAGAAACCCTGTCTCGAAAAAAACAAAACAAAACAACAAAAAAAAATGCCAACAGGGCAGGGTACCAAAAGGATCTGGAACTCCATGAGGTTCACGTCGAGAGTCACGTCAAGAGTATCATCAAATCCCGGGAATTGGCAATGGTGGAAATGATCAGGCTGATGAACCAGTTGTAGATCAAGCGCTCAATGTCCAAGCTGCAGTGACAGAGGTCATAAATGACCTTGTAGTTTACCATGAAGGTCCAGTCTGAGGATTTCAGGGTTGTGTTGGGACTTAAAGATGAAGCTGTAGGGCTCTACCTGTGGACACTTGTGGGAATGGGTAGACAGGAAAACCCCAACTTGGACTTCTTGTGTTAGCAGGGAGTTAAAACCTAAGCCTGGGCTGCCTCATGGTGCTGGCAGGTCATCAGGCTCTTGGGTACAGTGTACTGGTCTGTCTACAGAAGGGACATCACTGTTAAGGATACAGGAGGCATGTCCCTTGTCCACAGCCCTCTCTCTTAGGGAACTCTTGGCTGTTCATACAGTGATTATTGCCTAACTACATTTGCATTCCCTTCCACATAGTAGAGATTTTGAAGTATAGTTTATACTCCTATATCTTCTACATAGAACAGTTTGATAAGTCTATATACTTATACAACCAAAATCACTCAAGAAACAGAAATTACATAACCAAACCAATCAAGATATAGAAATTCCCATCATCACCTAAATGGCTCTTATGCCATTTTGCTTTACCTCTATAGAGGTGAGAAGAGAATATAAGAAGCTTGGAGCTCTTGGCATGGGTGACCCAGACAGGACAGGTGTGATGGTTGACTCTAGACAAATCGTCACATCCTGCCCCAACCTAGAACCTCAGAACCTGCAGGTTTACCAGGTTCCCTAGCAATTTTGATATTGTTGCTTGGGCCAGAAAGGCATCCATCTACCAGTTACATGCATAATGACAGTATATGAAAGATCTAAGTGCTGGGCAGTGGTGGTGCACACCTTTAATCCCAGTACTTGGGAGGCAGAGGCAGGAGGATTTCTGAGTTTGAGGCCAGCCTGGTCTACAGAGGAAGTTCCAGGACAGCCAGGGCTACACAGAGAAACCCTGTCTCGAAAAACCAAAAGAAGAGAAAAAAGAAGAAAAAGAAAAAAGAAAGGTCTAAGCCCAGGAGATGCTTTGTTTTCCCTTCATTCTGAGGAGGGGAGCACAGAAGCTAAAGGCCCCAGTTTCTACTGAAGCACTGAGCATGTCTACACCATCCCTGTAGAGCAGCAGAACCAAAGTACTGGCTCCAGCTGGCCTCATTCTCAGACTGTAAGGAACAAACTGGAAAAACACTTAAGAGCTAAGGGAGGCTCTCCCAGCTGGAGGGATCTACAGAGTCCAAGAACAACGAGCGAGGCTGTTAGACACAGATCAAAGTTCAAAGAAGGCTTGGACCAGATAGATGGGCAAGCAAGGAAGCAGTAAAGAGAAGTGGGAGTCCAGGAACCCTGGGTAGAGCAGATTATTCAAGCGTCCAAGCCTAAATCCAACACCAGCAGGACACAGCTCCCCCTAGGGGATAGCTGGGTAGATAGAATGCACAACAGAATGACGTCTATGGTAACTGATCCCCCTTTTCCTGTGCATGGTAATCTTTTAAGACAGAAAGAAAGGGCTAAGGACTAGTGACCTCCTGCAGGTGCCAAGGCCACCTGGTTCCACGCGCCAGTTTTCAAATTCATTCCATGACCAGATTAATGATCTCTGTCTTCATAGTACATTGTCATGGGCACGGTTGCTACTCAGCATGGAAGAGCTGCCCACAAATGCCAGCTCCTACATCATCTTGAGAGGAAGGAGAAAGACAGAGGCAAAAGGGTCTAATCTCATTTCCTGAGGGGGTCCAAGGCTCTACAAGCTTTGCTGTGACACTGTTTAAAGACAACGGCACAATAGAGGGCTGGACATGCCAATCTCTGAGGACCCACTTCTAAATCCATGTTCCCATTGGAGCTAAGAAGGAGTCTAAGGCACCGTTAACACTCCATTCTCTAGCCAGGCATGGCAGTGTATGTCCATAGTTCTAGCCTGTGGAAGGCAGAGGCAGGAAGATCAAGAGTTCAAAGTCATCCTCACTATTTAGTGATTTTGAGGCTAGCCTGGGCTACATGAGAGCCTGTTCTAACAATCTCTTCTTTCTGATTAGAGCCACTCCATTTTGCAAGGATGGGTCTTCAGAAGAATCTTGCTTTAGTACCCAGCCTACAGTTTAACACCTAAAACACCATCTTTATAAAGATGGGGGAAGGGTACAGTTGTCAGGAAACTGGGGAACTTCAGATGCAGAAGGAAAGACAGAACAGCCAAGTTCACACAGGTCCATCCTGTAAGAAGGCCCATTTCAGTCAAAGCTAAGCAAGGGGCTGTCAGGAATGTTCTCAGCTCCAGCTCCTTGGGCCACATTATCCTTAAGAGCCTGAGTGGGGAGAAAAAGAAGGTAAAGATTTTAATTTTCTCCCATTCCTTTCTGCATACCAAGCCTTCATACCAGGTCTGACCCTTGACTCAAACATCTGGTGGTTTCTAGGCAGAACAAGCCACTAATCCCCCTCTTAGCAAAGCACAGGAACTCCCCCCCAGATTCCCTAGCTCCTCCCCCCCCAGCCCCCCCAGCTCTCAGCTTCTAGACAAAAGCCATAGGCTTCGGGCTCTGGTGTTGTTCTTGGCAAGGGACCACCTGCATTCTGAGTGTTTTCTCCCTAAGCAGAGCTTCCCACTGATTTCGGGGCTGGCAAGAAATATGGGCTGCCCACTCAGCTGTGACAGCAGGCTCCAGGTCCACAAAGATAGCCTGGGGGATATGTTTCCCAGACTGTCTCACTGAAGGAGGTGTTGAAGGAATGAATCCTTTCTGCACCCAGTATCTTGCCTGTCAGCATGATGTCATGGGCTGTGTCCAGGTCCAGGCCATGGAGCCCATCAGGCTTGGTCAGGAGAATGGGGGATACATTCAAACTGGTAGGGGAACAGAGCAGTATAGCATACTGTATGTGGGGAGCAGGGAGGGACCTGAAGAGCCATTCCTAAGAAGAGGCCTTCTCTCCTGAAGGCTGAGGCTGTGTGTGGTTGGGTTTGAAATCCCAAAGACTGGGCTCTCTAAGTCTTCCTACACTTGGGAATCCAACCTCTGGGAGCTCATTCTCCTTCACTTAAGAAAACAGTGAGTATGCCTGCTCTTGCAGGACAGGAACTAGAGAAAGCCAAAACCAAGCAACCAAATACCACTGCATCATGTGCCTTCTGTTGTCTCTAGCAAGTGCAGAGAGTCCTGTATGCCAAGTCAGGCCTACCTGGAGCTTCCAGCACTAGGCCTAGGAAAGGTCTCTCCCATGGTAGCACCTCTGTCTCCTCCAAAGAGGCAGGATCAAGCGAGGACTGTGGGAGTTATAACCAGTCTTTTGAAAACTTGCCCACAGTCACCTGTCGCTGCCTCCTACAGTAGAGATGGGTCAACCCAGGCTGGTTTCACATTCAAGGGTCACACAAGACGCCAGAATACCTACCGCAGCTTTCAGCTCTCCTCACTGAGGTCAGTTTTATAATGCATAGATGCTCCTATTTTCTCATTTTTAAAAACTTTGTATGTGTATGTGTGTGAGTTTGGTGTATGTATGTGTGGTGTATGTCATGTGTGCATGGGTATGTTTGTACCTGAGGCCATAAGGAAGCCAGAGGGCATGGGGAGTCCTGTTCTATCCCTCTCTACCCTATCCCTTCAACAGTTTGGTACTGTTGAGCCAAAGGAGCTAAACTGAAAGCTACCAAGCCCAGGAGGAAAGGGTTTATTTGGCTTATGCTTCTATATCTTAGTAGTGAAGGAAGCCAGGACAGGAACTAGAACAGGGCTGGAACCTGGAGGCAGGAGCTGATGCAGAGGCCAAGGAGGGGTGCTGCTTACTGGCTTGCTCCCCATGGCATGCTCAGCCTGCTTTCTTATAGAACCTAGGACTACTAGCCTAGGGATGGAACCACAATGGGCTTGGACTCCTCCCCCATCATCACAATTAAGAACATGTCCTGCATCTGAATTTTAGGGAGGCAAGTGTTTTTCAGTTGAGGTTCCCTCCTTTCAGATGACTGTAGCTTCTGTCAGGTTGACATAAAACCAGCCAGGACAGTTCCCACTATGTGGAGGATACTCACACAGAATGGGGATCTGAACTCAGCTCCACCGGCTTGCATAGCAACCCTCTGACCCTCTCTGGCAGCTCGTCAGGCCTCCTCATTCTTCACCCCAATACCCATTCCAGAGGGAAAGGGTCTGGTTTGGCTTTAGACAGGACCTCACTCTGAAGCTCAGGCTGGTCTCAGACTTGCTTGCATAATCCTGCCTCTGCCTTCAGAAAGCTGGGATCAAAGACATGGATCATTGCACACAGTCTAAAGTCATTTGTTTGTTTGTTTGTTTATTTGTTTAATGTATATGAGTACACTGTAGCTATCTTCAGACACACCAGAAGAGGGCACTGGATCCCATTACAGATGGTTGTGAGCCACCATGTGGTTGCTGGGAATTGAACTCAGGACCTCTGGAAGAGCAGTCAGTGCTCTTAACCGCTGAGTCAACTCTCCAACCCTGTTAGTCTTATTTTAACTGTCATATTATATTTGTGATCACACTGTCTTGGACAAAAAGTGCCAAGCAGAGATGAAGGATCATTAGAAGAGTCTCCAGGGCTGATCAACTCATTCCTTAAAGAGAACTTCAGGTCTCTGGAGTGCTTTAGTATTTACTTCTTTGACAGACTAAAAATTCAAACCAAGTCTTCACAGGCGTGTTACCATTTCCCTAGTACATAGGAAGGCACAGTTCCAATCCCCAGCTGGCATAAGTGGATGAGAGCAGCCAAGCCAGCTCCCAAAGTGCCGCAAAACTGCACAATATAACATTTCACAGCCCAGCATTTGAGACAGTGTGGTTGTGTTTTAGTTATTTAGGCAAACTTAGATGCATGTAATACGTGGCACGATTTGACATAGTGTGAAAAAAAAAAAGCTAGGATCATTTGTAACACTGTGCTTACCAATTTGATGTAATGTTGGTGCTTTTGAAAAGTCTTTAATGGCAAATGGGACTGTTCCCAAGTTCCACAAAACTAACCTAATGTTACTGGTTTGGTTCATGTAAAAGGAGATGCTCACTAACCAGTTATTCGGCTCAGAGAATCGGTTTGACAGGGCTGAGCACCACCCACACACAGAAAGGACCTTCTTCTTAAAACAATTTTTTTTTAAATTGGATATTTTCTTTATTTACAGTTCAAATGTTTTCCCCTTTCCAGGTCTCCCCTTCCGAAACTCCCTATCCCATGCCCCCTCCTCTTTCCTCTATGAGGGTGCTCATCCACCCACCCACCCACCCACCCACTTCTGTCTTCCCGTCCTGGCATTCCCCTACACTGGGGCATCAAACACCCTCAGTCCCAAGGACCTCTTCTCCCACTGATGGCCAACAATGCCATGCTCTGCCACATATGTGGCCAGAGCCGTGGGCCCCTCTATGTGTGTACTCTTTGGTGGTCCAGTCCCCGGGATCTCCCGGTGTCTGGCGTGTTGACACTGTTGCTCCCTCTTCAGCTCACAGAGGAGACCGTCTACGAGGGCAGGAACAATAATTTTGTGGTCTCAGGAACTATCCTCTAACACAGCCCCAGGGCCTTTAGGTGGGGGTGGGAAATTGAAACATCCTTGGGGATCGGGAAATTCTTATGGGCTACTGCGACCTGTCCTACAGTTTTAGCAGATGAACCAAGTCTTTCATCATAAAAGAACTGAGAGCAAGAGCTCTGTTCTCCCAGGCACTGGCGTTCGGAAGCTCTGGGAAGTTCTGGACCGAAGGGCGTGAACCTGCCATGGAGTCACTGGCTAGACAAAGGCTCCAAGGTGGGGCGAGTTGGGAACTAGGAAAACCTGTCCCAGCGCCCACACAGTGCGCCTCCAGGTCCCTGTGCAAGGAAAGAGGAGCAAAGGCAGTTTCAAGGTCCCTGCAGACCCACGAGGCCAAACAGTGGGGTCCGAAACCCACTTTTCAGTGTAGCTCGTGCCCCGCAGACAACACAATCACCGCGCTTGCCAGGCGAGGTCCGCGGGGAACCGCAGATGCGCGATGCCACCGGAGGGACCCTCATTAGGCTTGTGGCGACAGCCCTGAGCGTGGAGTTGGACCCGGTCTACAGCCAGGGCGGTCCTTCTGTCGGCTATTGGGTGGCCGCATACTGTGTCGCCGAAGACGGTCATTGGGCAGTTTGTAAAGGCCTGCGGCCACCTTTCTGTCCAATTACACATTCCGTGAAAGAGATACAATCTTTGGGCCACACCTTCCTTCTTTCTCTTGGGGCTTTATACCCCAGTAAGACAGCGGAGCTCATTCGAAACGTGGGCAAACCTAAAGAGACACTTCAGTAAGCACTAGAGATGAAAAGAATGTGGCACTGAAACCCGGTCCAAGCGGGCGTGGTGGTGCATGCCCTTTATCTCCGCACTCAGGAGGTAAAGGCAGGCAGATTTCTGTGAGTTCGAGTACACCCAGGGCTACACAGAGAATCCGTCTCGAAAAAAGCCATATAAAACAACAAGCGGGGCAGTGGTGGCGCACACCTTTAATTCCAGCACTTGGGAGCAGAGGCAGGTGGATTTCTGAGTTCGAGGCCAGCCTGGTCTACAGAGTGAGCCAGAGAAACCCTGTCTCAAAAACCAAACACGACAACAACAAAAAGAACCAAAAAAATGAAAGAGAGACAGAGACACACAGAGAGAGAGAGAGAGCCTGGTCCTGGCGACCTAGCAAGGTGGGACCAGATGTCTAGGGGCAGTCTGCGAGGGTGGGTAGACAGGTGTGTGAAATAATAGTGCAGGTGTCAGTGACTTGGCAGCTGCTCCTGTTCAGATAACTCAGACCAATGTTTTAGGTAGTAATGGATGTTACTTCTATGTTATTTTCCCCCCATGGGGTGAGTGCATAATTGTTCTCTGCTCAGGGCCCGTCTTTAGGCTGCTTATTAGCTGAGATGGGGTTTTAATGCCTATGAATTATAAACTAGACCCTTTACCAACTCGGGAGGGTTAATTGGTATTTATCAAATGATTGCACATCTCACCCCACATGGATTACTCTCGACGTTTGTGCAGCACATTCAAGGGGAGTCTAAGGCCTCTGTCATCATTTCCTGCATCAATTCTCATTGCAGTTATGCAGTCAGGCTTGGACATTTGAATTGCTCCAAGACTAGCTGCAGTCGTAATGACTCTCTGCTGAGAACACAGGAAGATGCAGTCACTATGACATCAGGCCAGCTGCTGCTTGGATTCCTGCAACCATTTTCCCACAAGCCTAAGCAGGCTGTGTGAAATTGTCCGGCAACATTTTGAACATCAATGCTTGTTTTCACGTGACTCAAGGAGATTAAAATCCAGTATAAATAAAATCCAGGTGTATAGGTTAAGTTTGAATTCTGCAAAGTGTTCTTTGATCTCAAAGAATTGGGCTGAATGAGGCTGCCAGCTCTAAAGCGGAGGCATGCCCGGCATACAACCCTTTTTTTGTGATACATTTATTTACATCTGACCAATGAAAACTAAGCTGCTTAGCGGCATACAGATTTAGTTGTCTAAACCGCCTCCAATCTAAAGTTTTATGTTGTTGAAAATATTCAATCCCCTGGCAGGGCAGTGGTGGTGTACGCCTTTAATCCCAGCACTCGAGAGGCAGAGGCAGGTGGATTTCTGAGTTCGAGGCCAGCCTGGTCTACAGAGTTAGTTTCAGGACAGCCAGGGCTACACAAAGAAACCCTGTCTCGAAAACAACAACAACAACAACAACAAAAAACAAAAACAAAAAACAAACAAACAAAAAAAATTCAAGCCCAATCTGGAGTTTCTACCCCGCCTTTGATCATTCAGTTCCCAGATAAAAGACACACTACTTAGATTATTTACAATAAGCCCTAAACAGCAGGAGAGCTGGGCAGATATCTACCCTCAATGCTATTAGAATCTACTTTCCTATAGATAATCCTAGATTCTTACTATGTTTCATCTGGGCTGCTCTTAAGTCCAACTGGCCAGCCTCATGACCACACTTTCTTGACCCCTCACCCATGGCATCTTTCTTCTCTCCCTCCTTCCTCTCCCCTCATGGTCTCCTCTGCCCTGGAACCCAAGACCCTGCCTATCTCTCTTCTGCCCAGCTGTAGGCTGTAGGCTTCTTAATTCACAAATCAGGGATAACTTGGGGAGCAAGGTCACATAGTGTCACTTGGGTCTGTGTGAGGATTCTCTTATCCCTGGGGGCCACCAGGCCATGGGGGCCAGTGTTACAATATAAGCAAAAAACCCAAACCTCAACAGTTTTATTTTTTATTTTTTACTTTTTTATTCTATTTGATTGTTTATTAATTCTATTACTACTACAACAACAACTAGACAAGGTCTTGTTACATAGCTTTGGCTGGCCTGTAACTCATCATGTAGACCAGGCTGGCCTCTAATTCACAATGATAGCTTGCTTCTGCCTCCAGAGTGCTGCAGTTAAAGTCATGTGCCACCATACTCTTTCTCTTGAAAAAAAAATCTAATTTTATTATCATGTATACGTGTGATGAGAGGGAGGATACATGGAGTCAGACACACTTGGTTCTCTCCAGATTCTCAGAACAGAGCTCAAGTTGTCAAGCTTTTGCTACCAGGCCTGTGACAATTTGATTCCCGAGACCCAAGAGGTGAAGGTGGTAGCTAATTCTCACAAGTTGTCCTCTGTAGACCTGACTCCCCTCCCTCCTCCAAGTCAAGGTAAACTGTGAGCAGCAGGGCAGTGCTTTGCTGCCCACTCCGAGCCAGGGCCAAGCTGCACAAGCTTTCACCAGGATGAATTACAAATGCAGAGACCTCAGCAGTTTAAGATGGTGCAGTACATGAACCCACTTCCCCCTCCTATCACCTTCCTGAGATTGGATGAGAAAGACCTGATTTCTAGTCTTTGAGAAGCACGTATTTTACAGGGTAAGCTCTTCCTAAGATAACAGAACACTTTTCAAAGAAAGTCTGACTACTGTGTACCTGGTTGGTCTAGCACTTGCTATGTGGCCTCTGCCTCCTAAGTGCCATGGGCCACCAAGTCCAACTAATTCTGTTGGGTTTTTTTTTTTTTAAACTTTATGTGTATGAGGTTTTGTGTGTGTGCATGTATATCTGTGTACCATATTCATGCCTGGTCCTGGAAGAGGCCAGAAGAGGGCCAGAGGTGTCAGACCCCTTGGAACTGGTTTACAGCTGTGAGCAGCCATTTGGTTGCTGGGAACTGAACCTGGGTCCTCTGCACCCGCAGCAAGCACTCCTAACCACTGAGCCACGGCTTCAATCCGACTCTGAGTTTTGAAAGGACAATTTTGTAGAAGTAAATGGGTTTAGGCCAACTCAGTTGCTTTCCCCAGTAGGAACTGAAGGGATTTTCTTGTCTGTTTGCTAGGAGTTACAGCCAGACGGGTGGGCACAGGCTACACAGGTCCCCTACCCAGGACCTGCACATCCAGCCTGGAATTGCAGGATGCTATAGGTACAGCAGCAACCATTGGTCACCTCTATTCACCTCAGTCGAGGAGCAGCAGAGTTCTAAGTATTACCTGATAACCTGTGACACGAGAGGAAGAAGAGGCGGCAGAGGTGACATTGTTTTACAGGTGGTCTTGAGTGATGAATCAGCTATTTGAGACCTCAGGCTAAGCACCTTCCTTCAAGACTTGCTTTCCTCCGCTCTCACAAAGTATGTACGTACTCTGCCAAAGATAGACAGGTCTCTAACCTCACGGTTGAAACGACTTCATTTCCATCACATCAAACTGGCAGAACAATAGTTAAGGTTTTTTGGTCACTGGGTCAACAAGCTGAGTTCGAGGCCAGCTTGGTCTATACAGCAAGTTCCAGGTTGGCCAAGCCTACTTAGGGAGACCCTGTCTCAAACAACCTCCTCCACCACCACCCTCCAACCAACCAACCAACCAACCAACATGGCCAGCAGGAATAGAAAATTTTACCAGAAGTGCAAATAAAACAATAAGACACTTTACCCCACGATTCTGCTTTTGTGACAAGCCAAGGAACTAAGGACAGAGATGCACAGTTAAGTCCCCTTGCTGCTATGTCACTGTTATGAGCAACTACAGGCAACACAACAGGGGATCACTGACAGCATAGGCCAGCATCACAATGGGACAATAGCAATAGTGTGCATGGCTGGGCGTACTGACAAGGAAGAGGTTCCCTATCCTGTTAAACAAAAAAACAAATTATAAAAGAGTACAGTATGATCTTGTTTGCTTTGAAAACTACATTTGCATATACACATAGAAAAGCACTGAGGATATACACATTACCACTGGCAAGCTCTGGCTGATGGAACTGTGAGTTAACACTTCATACCGACTCTTACACTGATATACAATGAACATGTATTGTTTCTGTGATTTTAAAAGGAGGCAGAACTAGAAGCCTAGTTTGACTTGTGAAGTGAGTGGTCATGTGTCCCTAGAGGCTTCCATGTTGTCCCTTCTGACCCAAGGGGCTCAGTCTCAGTTGCTCTCCTGCAAATACTGCAGTGCCAAGTGGCTGTCTGGAAAACATGGCCTCTCCTTTGCTGCTTAGAGCCCATTCAGACTCTGAGTGGGGAAGAAGTGAGCAGGGTGCCCAAGACACGGTTAAGAGGGACTTTAAGAGGGAGCCCTTCAAAAGCTTCAGCGAGGGAAAAACACTCAGAAAACAGATGCCAAGGAAGAAACTTTTGTTTTTTAATTTGTAAAACTTTTATTTACTTATTTGTATGTGTGCACCTGCTTGTCTGTATGTGTGCCACACATGCGCAGGCAACTGCAGGGACCAGAAGGTGCAAACCTCCTTGAACTGGAGTTACAGGCAGCTGTGAACCCTCCCATGGGGGTGCTAGGTATTAAACTTAAGTCCTCTGAAAGAGCAGCAAACATTCTTAACTGTTGAGTCATTTTTCCAGTTCCTACTTATTGTTTTTGTTTGTTTGTTTTGTTTTGTGTGTGTGTGTGTGTGTGTGTGTGTGTTCGTTTGAAACAAGATTTCATATGGTACAGGCTGGCCTTGAATTCTATATGTAACCGAGGCTGACCTTGAACTCTTGATCTGCCCCCACTTACTAAGCACTGGCATTTTGAGGAATAATGAGGTCTCTACTTATCTCAATTTAGGCTCCCAGAGGAAGGGATGATGACAAAGTATTTGAACCTGTTTATACAGAGTCTTTTAAAGCTACTGAGTCACTCCAGAAGAGAAATGACAAAGTATCTAGAAATCATATAGAAGACTTAAGTTGGCTAATAAGAAAAGGTGATGCCCGGCAGTGGTGGCGCACGCCTTTAATCCCAGCATTTGGGAGGCAGAGGCAGGTGGATTTCTGAGTTCGAAGCCAGCCTGGTCTACAGAGTGAGTTCCAGGACAGCCAGGGCTACAGAGAGAAACCCTGTCTCGAAAAAAAAGAAAAGGTGACACCAAGCCTGTAACAATAGACATCTCAGTGGAAAGGTTTGCATTCTGGGTCGATACAGATAGTCCAAGTGAACCAAAATCCCGAGGACCTATATTTAATGAATGGTGGTAGTGCCATTAAAGGATGTGATCTGGCTGAGGCCTAACTCTTGTATATCCTACGCTCTCTACTCTGATTCCAAGGGAGGCTGGTACACAGCTAGGGCTGAGTTTCCCTTAGGGTTGACAACACAGACTAAAGTAGCAAGGAGCTAATAAAAAGAGAGAGCTGATCAAGATCTGGGGAAGAAGGGTCACATTCATCTTCACTGTCAACCCAGAAGAAAGGCTCTCAAGCACAGTGTTAAAAATGTGTCTAAAGTAATGTGTTTCTGAATAGGCGTAAATACAGATATTTGTAAATGTGATACATCTAAAAAGAATAAATTACTGTAGACGAGTAAGTTACATACAATGAAGTTATTCTCAAATACTTGTATGCTTTATGTTTTTTGAGATAATGTCTCATGTGGCCCAGGCTATGAAGCTGGGACTGGTCTTGAACTCCTGACCTTCCTGTTTCCACCTCCCAAGAGTGAGGAGTTTCAACTATTAGCGAGTGAGCATCTTAGTTCCTGTCATTATGGCCAAGAAGATGAATACTGCTCTTGTTGAGAGGAAGAAGAGAGAGCCCTGGGTCAAGATGTGGAGGCAGAGTGCCAGGGACCAGACTACATTGGTATAGTACTTGCATGTTCTTCCATGTTCCAGAACAGGGGAAAGGGCTTTAGGACACGTTGTGACAGAGAGGACTAAGTGGGAGGGCATGCTCTGAGGCCTGACGGAAGCAGGACCAGCTCTCTGCAGGTTCAAGGGCAAACACCGATGCTCATCATATTAGTACCAAGAAGTCTGCCAGCACAGCTGACGCACCAAGTCCAGTGGGGAGAGCTTTATAGCTAGGGTGGAGCCAAGTCCCTATCCCCCAGTTACTCATGGGAAACTCGTTCCAAGGCCACATAGAAGCTGTTCTTGTCATCTAGGCAATGCCAGCCAATGGGTCCAATCTCACAGTCTGCACAGACCAGAAACTTGATGTTGCCCACGTCCTTGGTGAAGCCCACGTTCTCAAAGGTGAACATGTCATTAACCAGCCAGTGTTCCTGGAGGAGATCACCATCAGGATTGCTGCCATCGGCCAGATCTGGCTTCTTTCTCATGGAGGGGAGGAAAAGCTGCAGTGGGAGAGAACATAAGGGTATAAAAGCTGAACTGGCTCCAGTCACATCTCACTTCCATGTTCCTACACTGGACCCTGATGCCTAATGGCTTTCTGGAATGGGAGAAAATAACAAAGACAACAGCCATTGCATCAGGACACACACTAGGATGCTGGCCGCTCTTCTGGTGTCTGCCCTGATTATTACTATCACTATTATTATTTAGAGACATAGTCTTCCATTCCTTGGCTGGTTTATTATTTAGAGACATAGTCTTCCATTCCTTGGCTGGTTTATTATTTAGAGACATAGTCTTCAATTCCTTGGATGGTTTTAATTCACAGAGATCTACCTGTCTCTGTCTCCTGAGTACTCGGATTAAAGGCTTGCCTCCACCACACTTGGCTTGCCCTGGTTTTTTTGCTTTTGTTTTATTTTAATTTTCACTTTCCATAGTCTTTCTTGATTCAGTTATGTACACATAAACCACACAGCACTAGTCAACAGTGTCTGCTTTCAGAGCTGTCCTTTTGCCTGCCTGTTCCTTCCCTCCCTGTGATGCTCTGCCAACTGTAGGCCAAATCATATGAGGACCTCTTCACGGTCACCTACCTCTAAACCCCCTCCCCCAAGACCCCTCCCCACCACGACCCCACAAATTGCTACAACGGCCCACAACTTCCCATGCCATAGATGTGTATTTAGCTCTCAGGTTGTACACACTGTCCGGCTTGTTTGGCTCTGGTCCTATGTTCTACTCTGACTACATCACTGGGAGGCCAGCTTCAGTATACTTTTTCCTTTATGACCACCAAGCTCAGCAGCAAGATCTGATGGGAAAGGGAACCAGAGGGTTTGCTCTGAGTCTTGAGAGATACAGGAGGGGCACTTCAGCAGTCGGCTTCTCTGCTTCACTGTCCACAGAGGGCACAGCATGACACGGCCTAGTTTCTCCTCACCCACTGTGTATCAGCCACACTGGCTGCCTTGCTCACCCACTGTGTATCAGCCACACTGGCTGCCTTGCTCACCCAACAAGCAGTAAACGGTTCTGTCTGTACACTTGACATGGCTGGTCCCTCACTGGTTGGTATTCAGCGAAAACATAACCCCAGGAAGTCTTTGACCCACAATATGAATGAATTCCATACTGCCTATCTCATTCATATATATATGTATGCATATATATATAAATCACTGATGCATAACTTGCACATATGTAAAGTACACAGTCTGTCACATTTGGGCCCATGTATGTGCTGATGAAAACACCATAATTAAGATATTAACATATGCATCACACCCACCAGTTTCTTCATACCATGCTCATATATTTTGAAAATGTCGTATGAGATTTTGTGTATGAATGTTTGTCCACATGCATGTATATATGTGCATCACATGGGTGCCTGTTATATCCCCTGGAACTGGAGATACAGTCTGTTGAGAGCCACACTATGGGTGCTGGGACTCGAACCAGGGTCTTTTGTAGGAGCAACAAATGCTGTTACCTGCTGATCCATCTTTCCAGCCCCTAAAAGTGTCTCATTAATTTGCTGTTTATCTTTCTCCATTAAAGTATCTGTTCCTGGATTGGATTTATTTTATAAAAAAGGAAGTCTAACTTTAGAATGTGACATGTTATCTCCAAGATATTTTTTAAACTTTTGTGTGTGCATATGTTAAGTGTATGCAATGTTATGTTTGGGGAGCCTGTGGGGAGGCCAGAAGGGGGTGTCAGATCACCTGGAACTAGTTGAGACAATTGTGAGCCACTGGGTGTGGGTGCTGGAATTTACCTCGTGTTCTCTGGAAGAACAAGTGCTCTTAACAATTGAGCCATCTCTCCAGCTCCTACCCCCTAGACCTTGCAAACTTCAACCTACATATCTGCTCAGCCTACAATTGCTGGAAGCAGCTGGTGCATGTGTGCACATGCACACAAATAACCACTTTTATTTCCTCTGTGTGTGTAGCATGCACACTCTCTCCCACGAAATGCAATGCCAGCAAAGCTTACTAACCCTATCTCATGTTTCCCCACCCACAATACATTTAAGACAGCATCTTGCTATAGCCTGGCTGGTCAAAAGTCATAATCCTCCTGTCTCACAGCTGCCTGAGTACTGGGATTAAAAGGCAAAACATAAACATACATTTTCTTTTTCTCCTCTTTCATTTGAGACAGGGTCTACTATGACGCTGACTGACCTTGAACTCACCATGTAAATAAACTAGGCTAACCTAAAACCCAGATATCTGCCTGCTTATGTTTCATGAATGCTGGGATTAATGGCATCACCACGCTCAGTTTCTTCCTCTTCCTCCGATTTATTTATTTTATGTGTATAAGTGCTTAGACTGTATGCACATATACACACCATGTGTGTGCTTAGTGCCTGCTGAGGTCAGAAAAGGGCATCGGATGGTCTGAAACTGGAGACACAGATGATTGTGAGCTAATATGTGGGTGCTGGGAACTAATCCTTAGTCCTCTGCAAGAGCACCAGATCAAGGAGTGTTTACAGTCTCAGTCCATCATCATGTGGACAGAGTGGCAGAGCAGTTCCCATCACGGGCACAGGGAGCAGAGTACCGCAGTAACAAGATACCAGGCAGGGCAAGATACCGCCCAAGCACAAGCCCCACAGTGAGCACACTCCAACAGTCTACACAAGTTCTGAATTCACCACCGGGCTAAACCAGAGCCCTCATTAGCTAATCCCCACAGACCAGAGCCAGAGATACTCTACTCACTTCCTAGGTGTCTCAATTAAGATGACAAGATTAATCATCACAGCCAGATGTAGTGGCACACACCTCTGATCCCAGAACTCCGGAGGTGCAGGCAAATGGATCTCTGAGTTTGAGGCCAGCCTGGTCTATATAGTGAGTACTAGGACAGCCTGAGCTACACTGTGAGACCCTGGTTTGGGGGAAACATTAATCACAACAACAGTAATATTAAAACTATACTACTTTACACAGCTAAGATTCATGTTTGATTTGACTTGTGTGGTTTTTCTGGTTGGTTGGTTTTTTGGTATATATGTGTGGTGGTAAAATCGCAATTGACCATTTAACCACTTTAAAAGGTTGGTGCTATTGCCACAGTCAACAGCTATCACCAGAGCTGCTTCTTCATCTTCCCAACTGAGACTAGTTTCACTGAATTTTTCTCTCACTGGTCCCAAGAACAGCAGCCACCACATACTGTCTTCTAAAGAAGCAGGTCTAGACATTTCATGTGTGTGGGATCAGCCTGTGCATGTCCTTTTCTGACTGGCTTGTTTCATTTACTGTCCTGACAAGTTCACATTTAGTGTTAAGAAATAACTCAAAGGAGCTGGGCATAGTGGCATATGCCTTGAGTCTCAGCAGAGGCAGGTGGATAACTTTAAGGTCAGTCAGGGCTACACATTGAGGCCCTGTCTAAAAGCCAACAACAAAACCCAGAGAGCTAGTTCGGGAGCAGCCAAGAGTACCTGCTGTTTTTCCGAGGACTCAAGTTTGGTTCCCAGGGCCCACTTCAGGTGACTCAAAACTCTGTACTCCAGCTCCAAATGATCTGATGCTTGCTTGTGGACTCTGCTGGAACTTGCAGACACGTACATTAACACACACACACACACACACACACACACACACACACACAGGGAGGGGGAGGGGCCTTGTGATACTGCACTCTAGCCCAGGAAAGATCAAGGCAGTGAGATCTTCAAGATCTTCAAGTCTGGGTAACATAAAACTGCAGGCCCGCCTTCCAAGCACAGTGAGATTCTACGTCAAATAAAGGGAGGTGTGGGATCGAGAGAGAATCTTATACAAATAGATCCATAAGCTGGTAAGCCTTGAGGACTGGCTTCTCACGGCATTCTCTGTAGCCTCACTCAAGCTGCCTGAATCAAACTGCCTGAGGTGGTGCGATCCCAACACTTGGAAGGTAGAGGCAGAAGGATGGGGAGTTGAAGGTCACCCTCCACTACAAAGCAAGTTCAAGGCCAATCTAAATTACATGAGCTGCTATCTCAAAACAAAAAGAACAAAGCGTAGCTCGTCTGTGTTCACGGCTGACTAGTACTCTATTCACCGGTTGAGAGACATCTGTGCTGTCTCCAGTTTGGTGCTATAACGAATGCAGCTGCTGCACACATTCATTGCACGTGTGTTGCGAACGGAAGCCTTCATTTCCCTGGGAAAAATAGCACACAGTGCCGCTCATTTGTTAACTACATGTGTGGTTTCAGAAGAAACTGTTCTTGGTTACGGACCTCAGGCTCTCTGCTCTAGTATGCTTAACCCAATATTGCTTTCTTTTATATATATATATATATATATTTTTTTTTTAAAGATTTATTCTTTTATTTTTACCTTTAGCATTTCCTGTATACATATGCCTGGTGCCAGTGGATGTCAGAAGAAGGCATTGGATCCCCTGGAACTGGAGTTAGGGGTGGTTGTGAGCCACCACGTGGGTGCTGGGAACTGAACTTGGGTCCTCTGCTGGGAGCAGCAGGTGCTCGTAAGTGCTGCGTCTTCTCTCCACTCTTCCCTGCACTGTTTATACTCTCCTTCCTACAAACCAGTCTTCTATTCTTCCCACAAAAGATCAAACACCTCTCTTCCATATCATCTTTTCTCTAATTTCCAAACTCCAAGGAGTTTCCCTTTTTCTTTGCACAGGGGTGATGATCAGGGTGCGACCAAAGCCCCTGGCCCAGCAGTCTATACCCGTCAGACCTGGAGAGGGAAGAGATACTCCTCTTGCTCCCAGCTGCTCCTTCACTACCTCAGCACTTTACCCCTGCAAGGTTTCTCCCACTTGGTAACCTAGCGAGGTCACCTACGCAATCTCTGAGCACTCTGCCCTCTGTTGAAGACCGAGGGGCACCTGGCCCAGTCTTCCTTTCAATCCTGTCTTCTTACTCGACCACGAGGTTCCATTCACAGGGAGGACTCATCGCCATGGCTCCAGAGCCTCTGTTCTAGCTAAGGAAATGTAACAGTTTCTAAAACACACTACATTTAAAATTAGGAAATGTCACCGTGTCTCTATTTAGCTTAGCCAACAACTTTAAGATTATTAGAAATCTGGCTGGAGACATTGCTCAGTGGTTAAGAGCACATACTGCTGTTTCAGAGGATGCAAGTTTGGTTCCCAGAATCCACAAGGTGGCTCGTAACCTGTAATTACATTCCCAGGGGTCTAAAAGCTTCTTCTAGCCTCCAAGAGCTTCTGCATACATATAATGTATGCACATAAACGTGCACATATAAGCACGCACATTAAATTAAGAACATTTAAAAGGTTGTGAAAAATCTGAATTCCTCAATTCCCAAATCCAACCTGAAATGCCCCCAATGTTTGAAACTTTTAAGAGAACTGTCATGACATGAGCAGAAAACTCCACACTTGGTATCATAGAGTGGGATCTAAGTAAAATAAAGGCTCACCAAAAATACATCGAATTGTCTTCAGCTTATGTAGAATGGTGGATATGAAACAGAAGAATCCCATGTTTAGATTTGTCTCTCAAACTTAAAATACTTCACTGTGTGTTTGCAAAAACTTCCTCCACGAACCCTGAAACAGTTCTGGTCCACAGTGTGCTGGGTGGTATTGTCAACCCGACACAAGCGAGAGTCATCTGGAACAGGAAGCTTCCACTGAGAAAATGTCTCAGTCAGATTGGCCCGCAGGCAAGTCGTGGGGCATTTTTCTTGATTGGTCATTTATGTGAGAGGCCACTGTAAGTAGTGTCACCCTAGGCAGATGGTCCTGGGCTGTATAAAAAGCAGGCTGAGCAATCAATGGGGGCAACCAGAGCAGCTCTCTTCATGGCCTCTGCCTCCAGGTTCCTGACAGGACTTCCCCTCATAATGGACTGTAAGCTTTAAGATACAATAAATGTTGCCCCCCCCCCCACTGCTTTTGGCTATGTTTACCACAGCCACAGAAATCAAAGTAAGACAGAAGTCAGTAGCAGAAGGTGAGCTACTGCTGTGATCAACATGTTTTGTTTTGGGGCGAACCGTGGAAGTGCTTGGAATGCTGGGTTGGGAAAGCCACTGAATGCTCAGAGCGTCTCGGGCTGTTCCGTGGGAGCTTGGGAGGTAGGAGTGCTGAGAGCTAGCCAGCAAGCACCATTCCTCCGTGGTCTCCGTGGTTTCAGGTCCGTGCTCTGCTTGAGTTTTTGACTTGGCTTCCCTTAATTAATGGACTATAATCAGGATACGTAACCAAACAAACCCTTTCCTCTCTAAGTGCTTCTGGTCCGGCCTTTATCAAATCACATAAATGAAGTAGGACAGAAACTGGTCCTGAGAGTGAGTAAGGTATGAATATTTTATATGCGGAGCCAATTCTGTAACTAAAAAGAACACAGACTGCAAACAGGAGTAAAGGTACCAGCCTAAGTCTGAACCAGGATTGGGGATGTGGCTCAACTGGCAGAGTTCTTGCCAAGCAGGCATAAAGTCTATCATAAGTGCAATACCCAGGAAAACATACTGGGGCAGTGGTCTGTGCCTGTAAGCCAGAAGGATTGTTAAGTTCAAGATCATCCTCAGTTGCACAGAGAATTCAAGGCTAGCATGGCTTTATAAGACTTTCACTTTAAAAAAAAAAAAAAAGGCTAATAAAACCATAAAATACTGATGATCCACCATATCAATAATAACCCATTATTTACCCCACACTAATAGCTTCTATTAAGATCAAATTATTTCCTAAGTTCTCATTATGTACACAGTTTAGGTATAGAAGATAAATAGGTGGATAGGACACAGGCCCTCAGTACCAAGAGGTCAACTGAGATGGCAGAGGTGCTAGAAATTTGCAATATAGAGTCTAGGGTTTCTAGACCTTAGAATTTCTGAATATCTGGGCCAAAGAATTCTTAGCTGTGAGGGGTAGCATCACATGATGCAAGGCAGCAGTCTACTAAAGTCAGTAATACCCCTTCCCAATTCTTTTGATTTAAAGATTTATTTATTTTCTGTCTGAGTACAGTATAGCTGTCTTCAGACACACCAGAAGAGGGCATCTGATCTTATCACAGATGGTTGTGAGCCACCATGTGGTTGCTGGGAATTGAACCAGGACCTCTGGAAGAGCAGTCAGTGCTCTTAACCGCTGAGCCATCTCCCCACCCCCCCACCCCCCACCCCCAATTCTTACCATGGAAAATATCTATGTATGTCTCTAGACTTTTCCTTTTAGGGACAAACTTACTCCCAGTTAGAAAACATACCGCCTTAGACTATGAAACGGAAGGCAGAATCATCCCTGGGCCCTACATCACGTCGATGGTGAGATGGTTTTCATCGCTTTCCCATATGGAGACTACACTAGACCACCTTACAGGTGAAAACACTATAGGTCACCTCTAAGTTAGACCCCCTCACACCTGTCTCTCTCCAGGTTCACTTAAGGGATGAAAGAACCTTTTCTTTTTAATTTTTAAAGATTGATTTACTTTTACTTTATGAGTGTTTTACCTGCATGTGTGTATCACACGCATGTCTGGTGCCCGTAGAGGGCAGAAAAAGGTGTTGGATCCCTGGAGCCAACTAACTGGAGCAATAAAGATTTGTGAGACACCTGACACGTACTTCAAGAACAGCCAGTGTTCTTAACCACTGAGCCACCTCTCTGGGCCTGGAAGGGCATCTTTTGTTTTGTAATTTTGTTCTATATTGAGGTCAGTCTACAGAGAGAATCTACCTCTTGGAAGGACAGCCTGAAGAGGGATGAACATCAGCTTTACTAGACGGGCCTCACAGTGATTTCTCAACAGTATTGACTAAAGAGCTATGGTAAAACTTTATGGGAATTCAGTTAAAAAGTGTGTGTTCCAAATGGTTTGTCCTCTGTAAAGGTACTCAGTTAAGAACCAAAATACAATATAATATATAACTTAATTTGCTCACAGGTCCCCTCCCATGAAACATCACGAATTGATATGTAAAACAACCTCAACTATAAAATAGTCATTTGAGATAGTTTGTCTCTGTGTAACAGTCCTGGCTGTTCTAGAACTTACTATGTAGACCAGGATGGCTTCAAACTCACTGAGATCTGCCTGCCTCTGTCTCACAGAGCACTGGGATTTAAAGGTAAGTGCCACCATGCCCGACTACTACAAAATTTCTTTAAGAAGCGTCTTGACTTTTTAAAAAAGACTTATTCAGTTCATAGACAGGATCTCATTATGTATCCTGTTGACTCTGAACTCACTGCGTGGCCCTAAGTGCTAAGATTATAGGTCCAAGCCACCACATAGCATTCAGGAACCGTTCAATTTCTGTCAGTTTCCACAAGCAGGCAAGCTGCCATATAGGACATGAACTGTACCATACAGAGGCACAGTGCTCAAAGTTTCCCCCAACCTCACTTTGTCAGAATGAGCAATAGAAAGCCCATGGGGGTTCAACAACTCTTCCAGTGTTAGTAAGTGCTCAGGTTAGGATTCAGTTCCCTGGTTCAGTTCCATCCCTCCACAAGGCCACTAACTTTACAAAACAAAAGGAGAACTCTACTTCCTGTCCGTGTAATTCTTATTAAAACAGGGACTTCCACCCACGTCATAGACAGGTCATCAAAACAGGTAGAATGAGGGACACACTAACACTTCTTTCCTTCTTTACGACAAGGTTTCTGCTCTTGGAGCAGATAGTGCTATACATGACACTTCACCACATGAAAGAACAGTGGCCCACTATCTTCTTACAGACCATTAATAATGAGCATCTGAAGGCAATTTACAGTTTGTACTATCCAATAGGATGGTGGGTTACACTTAAAAGCTCAAAAATTTTTTTCTTTCAATTTTCTCTTTGGAGTGATGGTGGTTTAAGATGGTTATTTAAAACCCTACTGTAAGTGGTGCATACCTTTAATCCCCTGCAGTGGGGAGTCAGGGCCAGGTGGATCTCTAAGTTGGAGGCCTGCCTGGTCTACAGAGCAAGTTCCAAGCTAGTCAAGGTTACATAGTGAGACTCTCTCAAACACACACACACACACACACACACACACACACACACACACGAAAACCCTTAGGATTCAGATTCCAGATTATCTCTTCTCATGAGGAGTATGCTTTCTCTCTTTCACTTTAAATACAATTTAACTTTATAAATCTTTCACTCACACACTCCTACATGAAAAAGTCCTAACTGCAAAAAAAGAATTGTTAACCTTCGAAATCTGTTCGAAATGGGTCATCCTGGGAACTGTTTCTGGCGGGGCTTAGAAAAGTAGGGTATTAGCAGACACTCTGTGAATTCTCTCCACCAAACTTGATTCTGGAGCTCCTTTGTGGAAAAGCAAATGAGACAGGAAGTAGGTAGGGACTGAAAGATAGATGAAAGCTATGGTGAGAGGGAATCAAGTGAGTCTTAGGTGCCCTGGGGCGACACCGACTGGTGGCTGGAGATACACCTGCGGGGTACAGTAGGTTGGCCAAGAAGCAGGAGGCTGCGGTTCGTCCCTCAGCTCGCACAAGGTACCCAAGACCTAGGGGAGGGTGGGACGCCTAGGGTAGGTGCACCCTCTGAGGGAGGACAGCGTAGGGGACCAGGTAACCGTGCCGGGAAACCCGGGTCCTGGTCGCCAAGAGAGCCAGTAGGGCGGAGTCTCACGACGCGGGGCGGGGCTAAGACGCGCGAGCAAGGGCGCGGTCTCCGGAAACCTGGGAACCAGGACCCGCCTGGAGCCGTTCGGTCGCTCAGGACAGCGCGACTCTAAGCATCACCAAGCACTTTCCTACCTGCCGGCGAGAGAAAAGAGCAGTCCCTGGCTGCAGCACCCGAGAGCCGCAACGCTGGCACAGCACCGCCTTCCGGTTCCGGCCTTCGGCTGATACTAGCTCGTTCTGCAGCTCTCCGGGTTCCATCGCCGCGCCGCTACAGCATCAGCCACAACGGCGCACGCGCGGTCTGCGCTGGCTCACCCGGAACTTCGCTGGCGCGGCTCCATAGGGGCGGGGCGCCGGCGCTCTTCGTTGTACCTCTGCGCAGGCGTTTGGACTCTATTGCGCAGGCGTCTTTATCTATTACCGGACGAAGGGGCCGGGTTTACTAGAGACTATCTCTTTTATCTATACCTACCTCGTCACCGGGCCTCCCTTAATACTGGCCTAGGCAAATCACTATTGCTAGCCTTACCACTAACTCTTGGGATATTTCCATTGCCTCATGAGTAGATGGCGATAATCGGGTCAGGCCACACTTAAGCAAGATTTATCTACAAAACATTTGCTTTCTACGTAAGAAGTATGTAGAGGGGCTGGAGAGATGGCTCTGCTGTTGACTGCTCTTCCAGAGGTCCTGAGTTCAATTCCCAGCAACCACATGGTGGCTCACAACCATCTGTAATGGAATCCAACACTGTCTTCTGGTGTATCTGAAGATAGCAACAGTGTACTCATATACATAAAATCTTAAAAACGTATGTAGAGTGCTTAATACATTCCGTGTTGGGTAAAGTTTCATGAAACTATTAAGCTTAGTGTCTAATAGTGATCATTGATTAGGTAGCAAAGCGTTGCTAATAGCAATTTGAAAATGTAGTCATTTTCTTAGAGGGTTTGCCCTCAGGTATAGTGCACGAAGAAGGCTAGGGTTTGCAATACATATAGGTCCAAAGTCACGGCTCTTAACCCTCTAACTGGTCATTGTATCTCCAGACTACTAATTCTAGTGCAACCGTGGGTTTCTCGAGACCAGGACATCAGAATGAAGGAATTAAGCCACTTTATTGTACCAGCATTCGAAGTCTTGCTCCCCTGTAAATTAGTCCCACATTATAGGATGGACATTGCGTATGTGAGAACAGTAACCTGAGGTCATAGACTCAAATCTAATAGAACAATTTCACCAACAACGTACTGCAAGTGAAGCATGGATTAATAAACAGCTGTCTAGGGTGTTTGGTCTTTATTTCTGTATTTGTTTTTTGAGGCAGTTGTGTCTGTAGAGGCCAGAAGAGGGCACCAAAATGTCTGGAACTGGAGTTAACTGACTGTTGTAACCTCCAACATGGGTGCTAGGAACCCAGCCCAGGTCCTCTGAGAGAACTGTCAATAGTTGCTACTCAACCATGCCCCATCTCTCCAGGCCCCCTAGGTAGCATTTTAATTAACCATTAGGTTGTCAGGAATGCAAGATTTCAGACACAGGGTACAGTATACTAGAAAGGGATCAAATTTAGGAATGATTTGCAAACCAGTGAATAAAGTGTATTTTACCCAGAGAAAGAGACTGTACTAATAATAACAGAAGGTAAAATATACACCTCAGTACCATGGATCCGATGCATGTTCAGGAAATTGAACTTTATGGTACAACAGATGGAAATCTATGGACTTGGAGACAGAAACACATCAATATTTACCAACAGCTGGCTCTATATTAAGTACTGTGATAACCACATCTGAATTTCAGAAAGAACTGCTGACAAAATAGACTAGTGGGGGAGACATCATTCACCTTATTTACATCATAAGGGAATGGATTTGGACAATGACAAAATTGTGTAGAATTCAGAATGAGTTGGATGTCTGTATTGTGATGATACAAATAAAGCTTCCCAGAGCTAGGAAACCGATTGATCCCGAGTTCTCTGAACAGAATAGGAAACTGATCCTGAGTTCTCTCAACAGAAGAATATGAGGCTAGGAATGCACAGTAAAGTGCTTGCTTTGCAAACAGAAGATCTGGGTTTGAGTCAGAGAACCCATGTGAACAAGACAGGCATGGTGGCACTTGCTTGTAGTCCTGGTAATGGGCACAGACGAAACTTAGAAATTTGGGGGACTCAATGGCATATACAAGCCTGGCAACTGCAGTTAGATCCCTGGAACCCACATAAAAGTCTGAGAGTTGACTCTACTGAATTGTCCTGACTACACACACACAGCTATCCTCATACTAAGTTAAAACAAGAAAAAGAAAAAAAATCACAAGGTGGATGGTATCTGAGGAACATTACCTGAGGCTATCATCTTCCTCTAACACTCAAAGGGGGTGCTACAAGACAGCTCAGTAGTTAAGAGCAGACACTGTCCTTCCAAAGGCAACTGTGTTGGGCAGGTCACAAACTTAAAACTCCAGCTCCAGAGGCTCTGGAGGCCTTCTGGCCTCCACAGGCTCTACAACTGGGTGTATAAGTCACAGACATACACATATTCACATACTTTTGTTATAAAACAGGAAAGAACAAATGAATAGAATTCTGTGTATCAACATATTTTGTATATAAAATTGTGGAAATTTTAAAAGAAGCCATGAATTTTATACCCTCGTTTCTGTAACTGTCCAGTGGTGGCTTCAGTGCAGGAATTGTGAACATGGCCCAAAATTCAGAAATCAGCAGATGCCAGAGAGCTACTTATTTCTCGTTTTCTTCTCCTACCTGACAACCTTCTCTGGGCCTCTAAGACAAATGAACCACATTTCACAGGCTGCGGTTCAATAAGCTGGCACAATCCATCTGCTAAAGCCAGAGTAAATAGACTTATCCTCTTCTGCTTCCTTTCGGCTCCGAGACCAAGAGAGACTTGTGGTTTTAGCTGGGTATGATGGTGCACACCTTTAATACCAGCACTGGGCAGGCAGAGGCAGGTGGATCTCATCAAGTTCAATGCCAGCCTGGTCTACACATCAAGTTTTCAGGACAGCCAGAGCTCAATTGTGTGGCAAGCCTTGTACACAGCTAGTTGTTTGATCACATGCCATTAACTGAAGCAAGCACAGTAGACTTCTAGGGTGACAAAAACCCTAAAATTCTGTGCAGTGGTGGCGCATGCCTTTAATCCCAGTACTTGGGAGGCAGAAACAGGTGGATTTCTGAGTTTGAGGCCAGTCTGGGCTATGGAGTGAGTTCCAGGACAGCCAGGGCTTCACAGAGAAACCCTGTGAAGAGAAACCCTTTTTTGAGATAGACCCTATCTCAAAAAACAAAACAAAACACCTAAAATCCATGTGTGCTAAAATTTCTCAAGGCTGCTTCATCTTTTTGTTTTGCTCTTCATTTTTGAGTCAGGGTTTTTCTGTGCAGTCCTGGCTGTCCTGGAACTCATTCTGTAAGATTAGGCTGGCCTCAAACTCACAGATCCACCTTCCTCTGCCTCCAGAGTGCTGGAACTAAAGGTTCCATTGCTCAGCAATGTCTGTCTGTCTGTCCATCTATATCTATCTATCCACCTACCTACCTAGTTTTCATGTAGATTCACAGTGTGAAAGGACAATAAATTGGACAAATACTTTACTGATGCTTCAGGTTGACCAGAGAAGCAGCTGAGCTTGTTGGCAGGCATAAGGTAAACAGTTTGGATGACAGACAGGAACCTAGATGTCCTTCAACATGTCTGCTGAAGGCAGCACTACTCACAAATTCTCTTAAAGACATTTGAGACAGTCCACTTTTAATGTTTTCTTAAAAAAATACAAAGGAAATTAACTCTGTCAGCAAACACAATTTAAGGAAAGAGGAAAAGTGGGATTCCAGAGCAAAAGGAACGTGTAGCCCAGCTTAGGCTACCACATTCTCCTATTCGCTATACCAGTAACTCAAGAATTTCACTGTATGACAGAGGTGCCTAGAATGGCAGCTCGGGAGTATTGGCAGAAGATTTTCAACTGTCCTTGATTATTTTGTTCCAGGATGAATAAAATACACTGTAAAGACAGGTACAGGAAACATAGCAGGGAGAGAACTGAATGTACCACAAGCAGCAGTATTAAGCTCTCCTCAGTGGAAGTGTGCCCTTAAGACAACAGGGCAGTAATCAGGTACCTGAACTACTAGGCTGCAGCCACCCCACCCATCCCCAAATAAATAGTGTGGAGGTGTAGTAACGTGGTAGCACTTGATTCACCAGGAAGATGGTCTTTTCACCCATTTAAAGACAAATACTGCCACGGCTATAGGAGCCCTGGCAGGGACTAAGACGATTGTAAAATCACAGATATTTCTAGTTTACCACAGGTATATTGAACTCTGCACTCTGCACATTTGCAGCATCTCTTAGTATAACTTTTTCCACTGTTGATCTCTCAGCTTCTAGTGCCAAGACATACAACAATTTATATTAGAAAGACCATGGAATCAAATAATATGTCCTTTCCAGCCTTCCGATTTACACTTCAGTGATCTTCTGAGTTCACCCACATTCCATTCACTCCAGCCACGTATTCAAATCTCTGTACTAACTCTGTCTCGCTAAGTGAGAACAGTGGGAATCTTCCTTCTTGGCCTCTCAAATTTTAACAGTGATCTCTTGGTTTCTTACAGAAACGAACTGTGGTGCCTTGGGCTACATCTGTATTTAGAAAAGCTAGTTTTGCTTCTGAGAGGGAAAGAGCCTTTCGTTTTACCAAGCTTATATAAGCTGATATCCTTCCATCACCTGGGATGGACACTGCCCACATCTAGCAGGCCATACTCACCTTAATTCTCTGCAATACACGAGGCATAACAACCCCCCCCCACACACACACACATTCCCCCGAGCACACAGTAAATGAGGCACAACAAACACCCATACACACACACACACACACACACACACACATTCCCCCAAGCACTCAGTAAGTGAGGCACAACAAACACCCATACAAACATACACACACATTCCCCAAGCACACAGTGAGGCACAACAAACACCCATACACACACACACACACACACACTCCCCCGAGCACACAGTAAGTTAGAAACAGTAACAAAGTGCTCCTCAGACCACAGAGAGCCACGATCTGGTTTCACATCCAAATGTGCATTCTCTTCCCTTGAGTACCTGTTCCCCATGCTTCTGAGCAAAATTACCAGTGCGAAGGAGAGTGTGCATCAAATAAGTACAATCATCACAGCACTGGTGCCTGTAATCACCCTGTGCACACAGTGAGAAATAACATTCTGGAAAGGATCCTTGATTCTCCCACAAACTGTTTCTTGGAGTAGTCATTGGTTCCGGCTGGTGTTCAAGTAACAGTTACTTTTCTCGGAGAACACACACCCCAGCATCACAACGCTGTGTTCCCATGGAGGCCACTACTTCCCAGCTGTCGATGATAGGATCGTAACACTCAATGCTGCTCAGCAGAGAATTCCCATCATATCTGACGGGGGAAAAACAAAAGAAAGAAATGAGGCCTTTATCCCTTTACATACAAGTCCCAGCACTTGTCTACATGTGCAAGGGTCCACTCCCTGCACTGGGATGGGAATGAAAATAGCCCCAGTGGTTGCTCCCCACAACACACATTATGCCTCCACCCCAAATGGATTCCTGCCTTGGATACATGACTCAAGCCCACTTTCAAAATTCTCACCCTGCAATTGCATAGAGTCTCCCCCGAAGCACTGTGGCCCCTACATAGCATCGTGGTGTGGTCATACTTGTGACAGTTGTCCAGGAATCAGTGCGAATGTTATAAGCTTCAACAGAGGAAAGGTGGGCTGTACCATCAAAACCCCCCACCACATAAATATGGTCATTCAGTAGAGCTACTCCAGCACCTGGGGAAAAAGAGAGAACATTAGCAAATGAATGGCAATAAGCCTAGCATCTGAACCCAGTAACAAAACATGCTAATGGCTGAACTGTGGAGATGAGGGATGCAGACGTCAAACAGGCTTAGAATAGTGTAATATAGCAAATGTTAGTGTGTACATTGGTCAACCCTTAGGCTAGGACCTGAAATTCTAGCAGAAGACTGACATGGGTCTCATCTTTGCTTTCATTAACTCAGTCTATCTCTCTTCAGTTGGCTAAACAAAAAGCAGGAAGAAAGGTGTTAGTAACAGTGAGAGGAGCAAAGGAGCAGGGCTCTGCTACCATCTCTGTCCAGAGGCAGTTAGCTGGAACAGCACGGTGTTTGCTCTGTTACATCACAGCCTCTTCTCCTAAGAGTTCTAAGCTGTTATTGGGATGTACCTCTATGATAGAGTACTTGCCTAGCATATATACAAGACCCTGTGTGCCGTACTCAGAATTATTTTTTAATTATTTTTAGGCATTAGATTTTATATAATACTTATTGCCATTTATTATCAGGTATACGTAACATGTCTGCAATCCTGGGATTACTTGGAGTCTAAAGTTAATGTGAGCTACATACTACATACAGTGAAATCTTATTTTTAAAAAACATCACCAATGTAGTGGTATAACTTGAAGCCAGAAGCAGGAGGATCACCTCATAACAACTTGTACACTGACCAGGACTGCATGGTAGGGCCCTCAAAACAGAGTCCAGACAGGTATGTCAGTGCACGCCTTTAATCCTGGCACTCAGGAGGCAGAAGCAGGTATAAGGGGATCTCTGTGAGTACAAGGCCAGCCTGGTCTCCAGGACAGCCAGGGCTACATAGGGAAACCCTATCTTTAAAAAAGCAAAACATCAAAGTTCAAAGAGTAAAAAAAAGTAAGATAGAGACCTCAACCGGACAAAAAAAAAATTATTTAATATGCACTACACATGCAAAATTAGTCTAGGTGGTCAAACTATAAGAATAGACAAAAGTACTAAAGAATAAGAAAGCACTGTCCTCGAGCGTACAATCTAGCTCAAAGTTTAAACTACCTTCATCCTAATATTTTAGGGAAGGGACTGGACTGTGGAGATGAAGGGGACTGGACTGTGACTCATATCCACAGTGAGTGTGAACTACAGGTCTACCCTACTGATCCCACACCCGGTAACCACACCATCCCTGTACACGGCCAGATTGACAGCACTTTCGTCATATCACGATTTGGTCTTACCAGAACGCTTGGTGGCCATAGGTGTAACATTAGTCCAGTGTCCTGTATGGGGATCGTATTTTTCAACTGAATTTAATATATTCAAGCCATCATATCCTCCTGAAAGACAAAGTGGAGAACATTCCAAACAGAAAGGTAGATTCTCAGGCTTACTTTAGTTGGCCTTTTGTGAATAATTCAACTGACTTTTTCAGTTCTATTTTTTCCAGAGGTCCAGGTCAGTGCAACAGCCTACATATTGCTTACAAAAATAAAATCCTATTCATGGACAATATATTGAGATAAATCAAGAGTTTTTGTTGATGCAAGTATATGCACTTAATTCTGGTAAAAGTGATGCCCTGCAGAGTCTGCTAAGCACTAAGCTCTCTCCAGCCCCATCCCAGGCTCATACCTAGACAGTAGATTATTCCGCTGGCCACTACTAGTCCTGCGCCCTCTCGAGCTGTCTGCATGTCTCCCAGCATACTCCACTGATCAATGTTTGGGTCATACCGCTCCATACTTGTATGACGCCTGCTCCCATCAAAGCCTCCGGAGACGTAAATCATATCTGCTCAGAGTGAACAAATTAAGACTGTTAAATTAAGAATGAAAAATTTCTTAGAACTTTTTTCTCTACAAATTACCCATTGTTAAGATGGGGAAGAGTGGGTGCACACATGAATGTAATTACAACACTTGGGAGGTTCAGGAGTTCAAGGTCATTCCTGACTACAGACCAAGATTAACGCCAGCCTGAGCTATTTGAGAACTTATCCCAAGCAAACAAATTCTTTGTTTTGTTTTTCCTTTCTTTCTTTCTTTTTTTTTTTTTTTTATTTTCCGAGACAGGGTTTCTCTGTGTAGCCCTGGCTGTCCTGGAACTCACTCTGTAGACCAGGCTGAAACAAATTCTTGTCATTACTTCAAATTGATTTTTATTATTATTCTTAAATTTTCCACTGTGTATATTAACTGTATATGGTACTGTATGATACTACATAGCACATTCTTGTAAAGGTGTATTTTGTACTCTGAGCATTTTCTCCTTAAATGGTAAGTCACTTAAGTCTCAGAAGGAAGAAAGGCAGTACAAACAAGCATTTAAAGCTCATGCCTGTAAGCCCAAGTTTAAGACAAGGGTGAGCTACACAGGGAAATTTAGTGACCTCCATCTCAAGAAAATAAAAATTCTTAAAAAAGGAGCTAGTGTGTGTGGTAGTACACACTTTAAATCTCAGCACTCTAGAGGCAGAGGCAGGTGGATCTCTAAGTTCAAGGCCAGCCTGGTCTACAAAGGGAATTTAAGGGCAACTGTGGCTACACAGAGAAGCCCTGTCTTGAAAGACAAAATAAAACAATCAGAAGAAATACTGAAAGGCATTTGGAGACTGTCCACATGGAGTTTATAAAGACACGATCAGTGCCCACTACCATATAGCACAATGGAACATGAATCACCAGTTTTGTAGTCAGTATTGAAATGTCCACAAATAACGAATAGTTTCTGTTAACAAAGACATTTCTAAAAGCAAAAATGAGTGTTTGAACTCAAACGTTATGTCAGTCATGCTCCCACCAAACAGTATAAGAGCTAAATGAAATGTCTTTTATCAAACCCACCTCCCAGTGTGGTGGCTCCAGCAAGGCCTCGCCGCACATTCATAGGGGCCACAGAATACCACACTCCATCTTCATCTGCTGTGTAGTCTAGACATTCCACTGAACTGAGGCGGGAGCGGCCATCATAGCCACCAATCACATAGACCCGATCATGTAAGGAGACCGAGGCCACATACCGCCTCTTTCGAGTGATACTCTATGGATTTGGGGGAGAAAAGGAATAATACCATTCAGATGGGCAAGCTCTAGCCCCACCTTTCCTTCCGCACCCTGCCTGTTTTAATCTTCTTTGCTTTTTCCCTGTCACAGGAAACCCCCTCGCAGCTAAGGTTCATCCTGAAGAGTCTAGAAGGTAACTGCCCACAGAGTGAAATGCTTCTGCCTCACTGTGAAGTTTACAAAAGAGGTCATGGCTTTCTACTGTCATCTCTCTTTAAGGCACTGGGCTAAGAGACTGAATAACCTTCCATAAGAAAAGTATGGGCATACTGCTAATCCTGGAGCTAAGTCTGAAATACCCTAAAGGGTAAGAATGGTCCAAAGTTTTTCCATGTCTCCTCAGAAATGGCTCTTGGTTGTGCAGTGCTGAAATACTGAAAGGAGACTTAACTTTTTCAGTTGAACAGGAGTTAAACTCAACATACCGAGTTCATTCTAGCACAGCATGACCCATGGCACAAGCTGTGCAGCCTAAATGGTGGTGGCAACTAAATTTGATATATGGCTACCGACACTTCTACAATGAGGACACTCATCGGAACAGTCAGAAATTAAACTGGGTGTGGTGGTGGCACATGCCTATAATGCCAGCATTTGTCAGCCTGAAGCAGGGCTGTAGTAAATTTAAGGCAGCCTGATACACTGAGTATCAGGCCACCCAGAGCTATATTAGCAAGACCTCATCTCAAAAAACAAGCCAAGTGTGATAGCTCACATGTGTAACCCTGGTACTCAGGAGGATGAGGAAAGCCTGTAAGTTTGAGGCCAGCCAGGGTTACATAGTGAGACTTTGTCCCAAGACAGTTTCAGGAAGTAAGGAAGCCTGCAAGTTTGAGACCAGCCAGGAACACACAGTGAGATGTCTCAAAACAAACAAAAAAGGGACGACCAGCAAGATGATTTGGTGGGTAAAGGTGTCTGCTGCTAAGGCTGATAACCCACATTTGATCCTTGAAAATTGTTCTCTGACCTCCACACACATGGCATGGCACAGACATGCCCATATGTGTGGACACACATAAAAAACAATGGAATAAGAAATGGAAAAACAAAACAAAACAAAACCAAGAAATAACCACTACTATCCAAACAAAAGAAAAGCAACCATTTATTAGATATCTAGCTATGCATACAGCATGGCTGAAAGAAACACGCATTATGCTATTCTGAAGCTTTTCTTCTCTTAAAGCTGGTCATTTATGAGCTAGTATCAGGAACCAACGATATTTCAATTCTGCTGGAAATGGTTCCACCATGACTTACTGGCAAAAAGCTCCACTCTTGTGTCTTGGGGTCATATTTCTCTACCACATCAATAGGAGACTGCTGGCTTCCGAAGCCCCCAACCACCAGAAGCACTTCATTGGCTCCTAAGGACAAAGGCAGGAAACGCAGGTTACTTCACCCTGGCTAGGTGACTGCTTACAGGGAAATAGAAGTAGACAGGCTCAAATAGGGAACTGACGTCCTCTGGAGGCACTGGGTACTGATCAAGGGCCCTGGTGCTCTACCACTACCTGTAACCATTTCTACAACACATTTAAAACTTCTTATTTCAAGACTGGGTCTTACTTAGTTGCTCAGGCTGGTTTTGAACTCAATCTGTATAGCCAGGCAGGCCTTGAATTCGCAAGCTTTGTCTCAATCCCTGACACAGCTAGCTTACAAACCTGTGCCACTAGGCCTACATAGGATACCTTTGTATTTGCCTGAGAAATAATCTAAAATAAAGCTATGTAATAGGAAGGTGTTTATTTTGTGTTTCCATGTGTTTAAGAACGTCTGTGTGTTTGAATGTATGTTTTGTGTATGTGTAGACACTAGATCCACCTTGTATTTTCTGTGTGCTCCACTCTGTGTGTCTGGTTCTGTATTGCTCTCTGCCTGGTTTTTCGAGACAATGTCTTATGAACTGTGGAGCTTTACAATTAGGTTCAACAGACTCACCAGCAAACTCAGGGCCTTCCTCTGCACCTTTGCAGCACTGGGCTCACGGTGAGCGCTGACATGCCTGATGCATGCTGGGAACCAAACACAGGTACTCATGCTACTGATGAGCAGCCTCCCCTGCCAGGAAGGTACTTCCTTCAGAGTCTGAATCTCTAAGATTCATTCATCACCATAATAGAAAGTCCCAGGCCCCCAAGATCACTGGCTGCTAACCCTGATGATCTGAGGTCAATTCCCAGAACCTACGTGGTAGACAGGGAGAACTGACTCCCACAAACTGTCCACATGTGCACCTCCCACACATAAAATAAATGTTAAAGAGAATAAAGATAGCCCTTTATTTTCTTACAGAAAGTAATGGTCTGTATATCAAACTTTCCCTCCCCTAGAGTCTTATCTCTGGCCTCGGCTCTCTTCAAAGGGCAGAACCTTGGCAGAGTTCTCCTGGACATCTACTGTGATAAATCATGGGGAGAATAAGTTGGTGGTGCACTGGTCAGACAATTCAGTAACTAGGGGTTTGCAACCTCTTGTTCAAGTGTCCCAGGTGACTGTGGACTGAAGAGCAAATGCAGCACTGTGTATCTGTCAAGTCACAGATCTGAGAGGCAGGCTTTATTTTTTGCTCTCCTTCACCCCCCCCCCCCTTTCAATTCTTTGAGAACAGGTTTCTCTGTGTCCAATTCCTGAACTCAAGTGTTCTCCCACTTCAGCATGTTCCAGATCACATCTGGCTAAAACAGGTTAAATGACACTATAGGGATATGATCAGGAAAATACAGTTAAGTTTTCCATTGATTTTTCTTCAGCCATTATTTGTTATATAATTCCCATATTTAAAAATACCAACAAACAAACCACATCAGAGGCAGGCAGACCTCTGTCAGTTTGAGGCTAGCCTGGCCTGTCTCAAAACTAAAGAAAACCAATCAAAGAACAAAAAAAATCCACATTCTTTTTGCTGTGACTTTGTTCAGCAGCTTGTAAAGGCTAAAGAAACAGCAACAAGCAGGAAACAGATTTTGTTATAAACCCCAGAAAAATGACAGTAAAATTTGGGCAGAGAGGTCAATATGAGTCATATTTGTTTTTTTGTTGAGACAGTCTTGCCATGTAGCCCAGGCTAGCCTCAAGCTCACCATCCTTCTGCTTCTCTCTCTCAAGGACTTTTGCTGTAAAACATTTAACATGTTTTAGCCACATGTGATTTATCACCATGCCTACCTACTTCATGGGATTTCATGGGTTTACATGGCTAGGACTCTAGCTTACTGGGTCTCAACCTTCATTATAAAGGACTTCATAATCTTCCAAGGACAGATCCTGTTTTGAGAGACTGCTCCCCGGGCTTTAGAGATAGGCTAGCCTCACAACCAAAAGATACGACTGCTAACAAAGTAAGCTTTAGTAAATTCCAGTAATCATCAGTAACAATGCCTTTTCTTTTGGGGAAAGTTAGAAGGGGAAAAGATGGATACAGTCTAGGGATGTAGCTCAGAATGGTCCCAAACTTGTGATTTTTTTTTTTTCTTGCTTCAACAACTCAAGTACTAGAAATACAGGTGTGTACTACTATGCCAGGTGTTTTTGTTGTTTTTTTTGTTTGTATTTTGAGAACAGGTCTCTCTATGTAGTTCTAGCTGACCTGGAATTCACTATGTTGGCCAGGCTGCTCTAGAAGAGATCCAGCTGCTTCTGTACCCCACACCCAGTGTCAGATGATTCCTATCTCTGACTTTTTGTTTCTCAGGACTGAACCCAGGCTCTCCTATGTTAGCCAAGAGCTCTCACTGAAGTATCTCCCCAGTTATTTCTGAGCTTTCATCTTGAGACACAGAGTGGCTGAATTTACTGGGTAGACCAGTATGGTCTCAAACTTAAAATCCTTCCTGCACTGACCTCTTGAGTAGCTGTGATTACAGTGTACTCCAGGACACCTGACAAGATTAATGTGTAAACTGTTGCATGCCCTTAAAAAATCAAAATTGATCTAGTCAAAGATAATGTCAGCATTTTTTTCCTCCCAAAACTATGAATTACATAAAACTAAATCTAATTCCTTAAGGTCAGAAAATAGTTTTCTGATCTGCAAAATATGTAAAGAAATGTAGACAACGAACCTCTAGAGAACCTTCTGCATTTTCTGGCTCATAAAAATTTTCATTGGCTTTAGTTCAGTTTAATAAGCAATTAATGAATGTTATTATGTAAAAAAAAACATACCTTCTGTCTTGGAAAGTGCCCTAGTGAGTGAACTTAACCCACTTTACATGGCTACAAGCTGTGGCTCAGAGGAAGGTAACAAGCCTACACAGCAGGTTCCTAGAGTTTACAGAAGTAGGAAGAGAAGTAAGGGACACAGCTTAGTGCAACAGCACCTGGCTAGCATGCCCCAGGCTGATCCCTACAAAAGATAAAAACGAAATTATCCATGATATAAATATAATAGAAAATTAGGAATAGAGGTCTAATGACACAAATGCCACCTAGTGCCATCTCCCTGCTCAGTCACTGCTTTATACACTCTTCTAGAAACTTCTATCTTTGAGCTATAGCCCCTAGACTTGTTCTTTTTAAGACATCAAAGGTAACTGCATGTTTACAGAAGAATGCTGAGGTGTGTAAACTAAACAAACTGCTAGCCTGCCCTTGCCATCCCACCTGCAGTACTGTTAAAGACTGAGTGTGGTGCACCTCTGCTTCTACCAATAAGATTCAAGAACTCCTGCCTCTTAAGGGCGCAGGACCAAACTGGAGGCTCCCATTGGAGGCAGGCTTTCCATCTCTGAGCTATATGCCTAGCACTTGCCCATTTTCAAAGATGATTTTTTTCCTTAGATGTCCAGCCAACACAGCTTGGTGCCTGTAGTCCAGCTATGGAAGAGGATGAGGCAAGAGAACTGAGGACGTTAGGTCAGACTGGGCCACAGTGCAAAACTCTAGTTAACAGAGACAGAGAGAGAAAAGAAGAGATGAAGAAAAGCTGGGGGTACTGAGCTGACTCAGCAGGTGAGGGCGCACAGGCATTTGCCACCAAGTCTGGACAGACACACCACGGTCTGTGCAACGCCCTCCCACCACTGTTCTCAATACAGAACAGGGGAAGGGAAAGGGAGAAAAGGAAACAAGCGCACATGACCTAATGCTTCGCTCGGTGCCCTACCACCCACGGCACAGCCGTAATCTACTGTCACTCACTCCTCTTCGGGAGGAACGTGGGCTGCATACCACGTTTTTGGAAATATCAACAATTTCTGGTCAACACACTCAGCCTTATATACTGGATACACTGGTGATTATACTCCGACCCCCATCCCACCGAGAACACTTAGGGTAAAGGCAGTACATGGGTTATATAACCTTGGCTCAGCAACATGAACATACTTAATACTATTTGCATGACTAGAAAATGGTTACCATATATTATAATTACAAACAGGAAAATGGGTGTGGTGGCTCATTACTATAATCCTAGAATTTAGAAAACTGAGGCCAAGTCATTTGGATTCAAGATCAGCCTGGTTTACACAATGAATTCTAGGCTAGCCTGGACTACAGTGTAATAGCCTCCCTAAAAATAACAAAACAAAACAAATCCTCTAAACCAAACCAAACCAAAAATAGATCTGATCTGGAAATTATGCAAATATTTTCCTGTAACTTGTTTTCACACTTTATTTATTCTTTAATCTATATGCGTTGATCCATATTTATGTATATAGTATATGATATACAGATTACATTTTGTTATACTGCAGAAATTAATACCTTTCCTAACAATTCTTTTTTGTGTTTTTAATTTATTTATGTGTTCCTGCATGAGTTTTCATGTACAAGTGTGCAGGTGTCTTTGGATACCAGAAAAGGACCTCAGACCCCTGAACTGGTGTTATAGACTGTAACGAGTCTCCTGATGTGGGTGCTGGGAACCAAAACCAAGTCTTCTGCGAGAGCAGTCAGTGCTCTCAACCACTGAACTGTCTCTCCAGCCCCAATTCTTTCTTCTACCTCTCTTCTTTTCTCTAAATATATTTCTGTGTGGTAGACTTGGGGTGATTTTTATTTTTTTGCTTCTACATATTTTATTATTAAACATGCAGTATGTGTGACACTAAAAAACACTGCAGGTGGGCAGGACTGGAGGGCTCAGTGACTCAGGGCACTGGCTGCTCTTCCAGAGGAAAGAAGTTTGATCCCCAGCACCCACTTGGTGGCTCACAATTGTCTGCAACTCCAGTTCTACGGGGAACTGACATCCTCTTCTGGTCTCCATAGTGCACATACATCCTTCAGTCAGGAAAATCACTCACATATTATAAAACAAAATAAAAAATATTTAAAATGGAAAGAATTTCATTAAAAACAACAGCAAAGAGGGCCACAGAGATGCTTCAGTGGTTAAAAGCTCACACTATTCTTGCATAGGAGGTTTGGTTCCTAGCACCCAGCTGGCTCATCACAGCTTGTAACTCCACACCAAGAGATCTGGTCCCTTCAGAAGCTCATATATACACAAATACACATGAATAAAAGAAATCTTAAAAACAAGAAAAAAAAAAAACACTGCTTACTCCTCCTCTATCAATAGACAACTTATCAATATCCTAATATACATTAATTCTACAATCAAAAATAAGAAAAGGAAATAATGATGACACATTAGGGGCTGATGAGATGGCTCCATGGCTGAGAATCTGTTCCTAGAACCCACATGGTGGTTCATAACAATCTGGATCTCTAATTCCAGGGGATCTGATGTCATCTTCTAACCTCTGTGGGCACCGCACACATGTGATACACAGACATGCAAGCAGGCAAACACTTAAACATAAAATAAAAAATAAATAAATTCTTAAAAAAAAAAAAAGTAAATGAAGTGTCACTTCACATATAGAGAATAAATGATAACCTACAAAGTTGTTGTACACAGTGGCAGGAAGCTCCTTTGACAAAGAAGTAAAAGGGACCAAGATAAAATAGCTGAGTATTTACTCTATGACAGCTAGGAATTTTAGCTATGTTCAAGGTCAATCCTCCCAACAACTCAGAAGAAACCGAGCCTCATTTTAGGGGTAAAAGCATAGGACCAAACAAGTGTTGGTCTGTTTGTTTGCTTATTGAAGACGGGGTCTCCTATTTAGCATGTGGATGCTCTGGAACTCTCTATTTGGGCCAGACTGGCCTTGAACTCACAGAGATCAACCTGACTAGGCCTCCTGAGTGCTGGGATTAGTGCTCTGTCCCACCATATCCAGTTAGGATCAGATAAATTGTTATCACCAATTAGCCACTGGCAGGGCTTAGATTTGAACCTCTGTGGTTTGCTAACACAGGTAGCACGTATGTGACATAACTGTTCCTAGCCTTTCCCTAGATTTCTTCATTTAGTTGTCATAACTTTCTTAGAGTTGGATGTTATGTTGATTCCCAGTTCATAGACAAAGCATCTGGGGCAGAGAATAAACTTCCTGTCTAAGGTAAGTAGTAAACCAGAAATCTGCACCACAACTCTGGCCTCACAGGTCAGGAATTTTACCTATGATATGTAACTGTCAAAAGCCCTGTAGTTTTAGGACTTTGTTTGAGACAGCCTATTATGCTGGCTTCTGACTTTTTATGTGCCCAAGGATGAACTTAATCTTCCTGCCTCTACTTCCACATTACAGGCATTTGCCACCACACCCCATTTATGTTGTGCTGGGGATTGAACTCAGGGCTAGCAAAGCACTCTAACAACTGAGCTACATCCCCAGCTCCAAGCCCCTTACTTAAATGCTGAAATAGAAATTTAATGTTACATAATGTATGATAATTTGTAAAATCTTTTAATTTCCAATAGTTATGTGCCACAAAGACACTCTTAAACTACAGGAAATAAAAGCTTAAAATGGCAGCTACTTGTCTAAAGAGACTAAAAGCAAGTTTGAAACAAGTCTACTGTATGCATTACAGATGTTATTTCCAACTATATCACACCATCTGAAAAAGGAGTTGAAAGACACCCCCTCATTCTGCCAAGAATACCAACTTACCTAGACGGGCTCTTGTCCTGGGTCCTTGCATCTGACTCCGAAGTTCAGGCCTCAGGTGAAACTTCTTTGCTTCATCAACTAGATCCCTGCATTGTAAACTACAGCGGATAAAAGGCTAAAAAGACAGAAGACAGAAGGGACCGGCCATTTCTAATATTATAATAACAAAATGACACATATAAAGAAGCAATTTATGTATGTAGATAAAAGCACTTAAGGATTAGTACGAATCTTAAGGAAGCTGAGCATGCTGGCTTCACACCTGCAACTCCAGCACTTGGCAGGCTGAGATCCAAGGATTTCTGGGACTCAGGGCTATACACTATCTTCTAGGCCAGGCTGATCTAGAGGGAGACACTGTCTCAAAAAGACAAGACACACTTGTGTGCTCTCTCTCTCTCTCTCATTTGAAAAAAAAAAAAATCTCTGAAATAATTTCCCCAAAGCTCTCGCTCTCCTTCCTTCCCTTGTTCTCTTCTTCTTCTTCCCCCTTTTCATCTTTTCTCTCTGACAGGTTCTCCTGTAGCCCAGGTTGATCTCAAACTTACAACATCTGATATTTCTGCATTTATCTCCCAAGTGCCGAGTTGGCAGGCATTCACCATTAGCCCAGCTCCCACATCTATATCCCGTGGTACTCTAGGTGGGTTGGGGAGATGGCTCACTCTTGTAAAGCCCTTGCCATGTAAGCATGATGATCCATGTTCTGTCACAAGAAACCACATAAAAAGCTAGACCCAGCAGCCTGTACTTGTAATGCCCCTACTAGTTGATAGACAGGCAGATCCCTGGGCTTGCTGCCAGCCCAATCAGCAACTCTAGTCAATCAATAAGAGACTATATCTCAAAAAACCAAGTAGGATGGTCTGAGAAACGCCATCAAAGATTGACCTTTGACCTACATGTGCATGAATATGAGCAAGAATACACATACACCTACATAGAAAATAGATCTCTTTATCAGCATCTACCTCCACTTTGTACTTCGCTCCCTAGTTCAGAAAAAACAGTCCCTATAAGCCGAGCCAGTAAGGTCTCGACATGGTTCCAGCTGGGATGAGTTCTGCTGAAGGGCAGGCTCCTCTCAAGGCCTGCTCTTTACCTCCAGGCTCTGGTACCCACTTCTTAGGCCAGCTAGACTGAAAGCTGGCGACAGTTTGGCTGTTCTAGATCTGTAGTTTCCACTGTCTTTTACTGTTTCTCCAAATGCAAAACTTTGTCAACAGCTTACACACACACACAACACAAGCCATCCTTAGAACCGTACCATCTGCTTTATTAGTTTGACTCCAAGAAGTTTTCAGTATGCATTGGAAAAGAAAATATATAACAATAGCAACTACTGTTGTACAGACATCTCTAAAAGCTTCTGCATATGAATACTGTCAACCATGTATGAGGTGGTAAGTGCTGCTTCACAAAGAACAAAATCTGAGGTCATCTCCCTAAGAGTCTCACAGAAATGTTTGGTTTAGGATTCCAGCCTCCTGATTCTAGCTCCGGATCTCTGTACCAACACAAAATGTATGAAGGCTGAGCTTCAGCATCAACTTGACTGATGTGGGAAACACACCAACTGGTGCGTCCATGAGGGACTTTTCTGAAAGGCTTAACTCAAGTGGCAAGACCTACATCTAATGTAGGTCACACTATACCACTGGCCAGGGCTGCAAACCTAACAAAAAGGGGAAATTCAGCTGAGCACCCGCTTTTCTTTCTCTGCTTCATGACTATAGTACAGTGTGACTCACAGCTTCATGGGTTTTTTTTCTGCCATGCCTTTCTCAGGATCAACTTTTAACTGTGAGCCAATATAAACCCTTTCTTCCTTAACTTGCTTTTGTGGGGTATTTTATCACAGCAACAAGAAAACTAATAAATAAAGGTCTTAAGAAAGAAGGGGAAAATGAGTTTGAGATGTGACATTAATTAGCCTGAAAATTTTTTTAATTTGGGGGTGGGGGGGTGGATGTTCCAATATTTGTTTACTTGTTTGAGACAGGGTCTCAAATAACCTAGGGTGGCCTTGAACTCTTGATATGCCTGCCTACCTCTACCAAGAGATTACAGGTCTTCACCACAACAGGCCAAGCAAATTTTGTAAAGTGAACAACTAAGAAACTATTTTTATGGTTAACTTTTAAAATGGTCAGATCCTGGCCAAGAAGTAACTCAGTTACTGGGCTTCACCTATACGTTATAGATCAGTGCTTGCCAAAGTACAGTTGTCAACTGAGGAACTACCTCTACGGGATGGGATGTAGGGGTGGGGGGCATTTCTGATTAGGGAGGCACTACTCCTGACAGGTGGTAGTTAGTTGTATCAGAAAGCAAGCTAAGCAAGCCAATGGAAAGCAAGCCAGTAAGCAGTGTTCCTTCAGCTCCTGCCTCCAGGCTCCGCTCTGAACCCCTGCCCTTTGTTCCTTTAATGATGGACTGTAACATATAAGGAAATAAACCCTGCCCTCCCCATGCTGCTTTGTGCTCATGGAGTTTATCACAGCAAACAGAAAGCAAACTAGGACAACAGTCCACGTAACACTCTGTGTGTGTGTGTGTGTGTGTGTGTGTGTGTGTGTGTGTACACATATTTGAATTACAAAAACATTGTTGCAGCTTAAGTTAGAGAAATACTTTTATAACAACAGAAAGCTCAACCACATTAAAGTAAGTAAATCAGACTTGCTACAAGTAAAAACATGAGGGTTTGCCACACAAAGCAACTTTTGTCTCCTTTTTTTTAGAGCAATTTATAACAATTTATGTTTAATAGAGACTGGTACACTGTTTTTTAATTAAAACATTCAGAGGCACACAAAACAAAAAGACAACACAGCAAAAAATTAAATTAAGTTATGGATTTTCATTTGTGACAGAGGCCTGACTTGCCAAGCAGTAAACATTTCTTCTGACTGAAACGTCCCCAGCGTTCTCTCTCCACCATCCCTGTTGACAGGAACCAGGTGACCCGCCTACAGTAAAGCTGCTGGTTTGGAGGGAGTGGGCTGTGGAGTTAGTGGGTGACAAGTGCCTTACGTTACTTACCTCAGCATCGATTACATCTGTAATGTACCTGGGGGTCAGCAGGGGCATCCGAACATACTGTAAGAGGTCAGGTAAAGACTCTTCTCGTTCTTTCTTGGCATGCTTCACCCAGTTGATGACAGCCTCAAAGACTGGCTCTTCAGAATCCACCTATTAATATAGAATTACACAGCACAGATTTTTTTTTTTTTTTTTTTGGATTTTTTGAGACAGGGTTTCTCTGTGTAGCCCTGGCTGTCCTGGAACTCACTCTGTAGACCAGGCTGGCCTCAAACTCAGAAATCCACCTGCCTCTGCCTCCCAAGTGCTGGGATTAAAGGTGTGCGCCACCACTGCAGGGCTCACATCACAGATTTTTACTTTCCCAGTGAAAAGGTTTCCACAAACTAAAAGCAGCCATGCTTACTTTCTCCTTTGTGCCCCCTGTCTTCCATTACTGTTATTTCCCATCCTGCTGAAATATGGAGGCTCTGGGAAAACAATCTTTTCAGATATAGGAAGAGAACTCTATGAAATTAAAAAAACAACTAAGATAATATTTAATAAATAATGAGTCACATGTTGGCTTTCCTTTCAGAATTGTATCCATTCTTGAATTTTTGGTCATTTCTGCAACTTTAGTAAACATGAGAGAGGAAATCTGTTATCCTAATTAAAATTGAAATAATTTTTATTCATAGTTGCCTCTGAAGCAAGAACTTCACTTTATCATCCATCATAAATAACACTACAGCTTTCAAAGTATGGTCAGTCAGAATTTAAACACTACTATGTGTTAGATTCTGTACTGTTTTGATATATAGATTCAGATCTTTGGGTTACTTAGATTATACATGATAAACAGATAAAGAAAGAAACACTCTCTAAAGTATGTATTATGCCACACAGAAAAGTGACAGGTACACTAAGACCTAGGTCTTTCCAAAGGCAGTCACCTAGGTACAGGACCCATGTTCTCTCAGCAGTCTCTGGGCATATGTAATCTGAAGCTTCTTTTGAACCGCAGACTGTAACTTCATGAAAGCAACTCAATACGTCTTGTACACCTTTTCCCAAGAGCTATGGTACTTTGGAAAGTAGAAATGTTTAGGCATGCTCTTCCATTTTCTAAGTTTACTGAACTACTAAGTGCCAAGTACTGACTTCACTGACAATGACAAATAAGTCCCATCCCTGTAGGCCAGACTCTGCCTTCACTTTATCTACCTGTCTTATCTTTCCAAGTACTGGGATTATAAGTAAGTACTACCAATTATCAATTAGTATAATCTTGATGTGAGTAAAACTATACAGGAACGGAGCAGAGCTATAAAATAAAAATAACAGGAAATTTCTTCATTTAGACAAGTATGTCAGGAAAAGGTTCCCTGAAGTAGCACGCTGAAATGTGATAGACAAGTTGCAAATAACCAGGAAGAATAAAAAGAGAGTACTCAAAGGGTCAGAAGTGGCAGCATACACTGAAAATCCCAGCACTTGGAGGGTAGAAGCAGGATTGCCTACATAGTGAGTTCAAGGTCAGCCAGAGATACAGAATAAGATCTTCTCTCAAAATCCCCAAGAGCACGCTAATAAGACAGAAAAAGAAAAAAAGAGTATACCAGAAGCTCTAGTGCTGCATTGTCTATCACTGGAGTGGAACTTAATGAAAATAAACAGAGCTCAGCATCTTAGCAGGACTATGTATGTTCCAATACCCAACAGCACCGTGCCTAGTGGCTATCAGACCAGGCAAGGAAACTTATTCCATCTTGAAAGAATTTTCTACAGGTTAGAACTGACCTAGAGCAGAGAAAACTGGTACATAGGGACATTTTAGCTGACCAGTCTGGTAGGAAGAAGGGTGGGTGGTGACAGAGTTTGAGGTAAGTTCCAGGCTGCTGAGGGTATCATAGTAAGAGCAACTGGATATCATTTGAATGTTCCCAGGAGGGTAGTAATAAAGAGATGTCTGCAAACACTGTTGTGGTGACGGTGGGTAGAACACTCAGAAGGGCTAAGAGCTGCAAGATCAGTTCTTCTTTGTACAACAGGCTAGACTCCAGTTTTGGAGAAATATGTGGGAGGTCAAGGTGATCCATCTTACAAACAGATGATGGGGAGGATGCAGGATATTTATTATTAAGAAAACTTTTCTAGCCAGGCGATGGTGGCACATGCTTTTAGTCCCAGCACTGGGGAAGCGGCGGCATCTCTATAGTTGAAGGCCAGCCTGATCTACAGAATTCCAGGATGGCCAGGGCTACACAGAGAAAATCCAGTCTTGAAAAATCTAAATTAAAAAAATTATTGTTTTCTTTTGTCTAAAAACAGATAAATTAAAATTCAGAGAAAATGCTAAATGTGCCTGTGAAGGTTAATGATTCATAATGGGAAAATATTCTTCACAAAGGGTTTTTTTTTTTTTTTTTTAAATGTATCAGACAAGACAATTAATTGTCAATTAATGCTTGGGACAGTTCTGTATACTATGTATTAATATCTTTAATGGGCTTAATCATATGCTGATGCTTTAATCATCCGACACACTGCTTCCACTATTTAAGTGCTGCTGGGTCTGTGCATGCTGTTGTGTGAGACGGTGTCTCACAGAACACAGACAGGCCTTGAGCCCTTGACCCTGCTACCATCTTTTTGCCGTCAGTTATAGGATTACAGACTAGCACCACAATGCCTGGATCCTAGTGTTTTACTTAGTAAGAAGAAGAGTTATGTAGCACCTGGAAGTCAAGACATCTGGTTCCAGATTTGTGTTGGTTTCCAGAACAGGAAAAAACTTTTGTTGACATTCCAGAAAAAAAAGCAAAAGCCAGTCTTGATATATGAGGAAGGAAAACTACATAAAAGAGTTGCTCAAGTTGTTTTTCATCTTGGCCTCTGAATATGGCTAGCTATTTGCTCTCTCTGTTCCATCTTATTTTATCCAGATTCTACCATAGGTCCAAAATGAATGGTTTTTGTGCTGATTTCCTAATGAGGGCAGTTAGAAGCAAACCGGCCACCTGGTGGTGAGCTCACCCATAGCTTAATGTTTGGGGGAAAGGCCTTGGGAATAGGTGGCCTGATTTGTTTCTGTATGCTTGTTTTGCTTGCTGTTGTTGCTCTTTGGAGAAAGAGTTTCATACAGCCCAAGCTAGTCTGGTAACTCACTATGTAGCAGAGGAAGGTTTTAAACTGATCTCCCTCCTACGTGATGGAAACACAGGCACAAGCTGGCACATGCAGCCTTTAGGTTTTTCCTTTAAGTTTTTCCTCTCCCTTTCTTTTGTTGGTTTCTTGAGTCAGGGTTTCTTCTTTAGCCTAGGATGGCTTTGAACTTCACAACTCTGCTGCCGGTACACTGGAGTTACAGCCATGTGGCATCACATCTGGCTGCTTGCCTGGATCTGAATCCTGGCTCTATCACTGACTATCTACAATGGTATGATGGTTTAGCTGTGAGCCACAGTTTCTGATAACTGCAGACAGATATGAGGATCGAATTGGGCGGATGCGACAGAACAGACACTGTGGAGCTGGGTCCAGGGTGGTCCAGTGACACAGTACTTGCCTACCATGCCCAAGACTGACCAATTCCAAACTCTAATACAGAAACACAGAAGAATCAGAAGAGGAGGTGGGAAGAGGGAGAAAGAGAGTAGATGCACCAAGGGATAGGGATTTTCCCCTGTAAATACTCAATAAGCCTTTGACAAAATAACCAGCAGTAAATGCTAAGTACTATTGTCCTATAAACAGTAGTACTTAGTATCATCACTGTGTTTTCTCATACATAGAAAAATCATGAAGAGCCATGACAGGTGTGGTGGCACACACCTTAATCCTAGCACCTGGGAGACAGAGGCAGGCAGATTTCTAAGTTCAAATCTAGCCAGAAAATCCCTGTCTCAAAAAAGCAAAAAATAAATAGATTAATAAATAAATAATAATAATAATAAATATAAAAAAAGGAGTCATATTTTTCTGGCTAACCACTGGCTCCTAAATGTGAAGATCACATTTTACAGCCATGCCTCACAAGTCTGCAAAGACGACAAGGTCCTGCAGCACGGGGATGAGAACAAGACCAGCAAATCTTTGACACATAGCATCTCTAACAGAGCCTCACTAGGTTGGTACACAAGTCAAGTTGGGGAATAACTTCTCTCTAGGTGCAAACAATTTACCAGCTGCTCTCATCAGTTTTGTCTTACAGGAGTTGTTAAAGAAAAATGTACAGCAAAAATTGGCTAAAATTTAATAAAAGTATACTTAACACCTTTTACTTTGTAACATACATACCTGTTCTGTACAGAGACCATATGGTCTACACAGAGTGTATCACAGAATTTCTTTTCTCCTATGGTTTTTTTTTTTTTTTTTTGAGGCACTGTCTCACTGTTGCCTAAGCAAGCTTGCGATCCTCCTATCTCAGCCTTTTGAATACTAGGATTACAGATACACATTGGCATGCCTGGATGGTCACAGAATTTCTTTAGGTAGCAAACTCTCCTACAGCATGTCAAAGCATTAAACCCAATCTAATATTTTCTAATACACCTCTTACATAAACTGAGGAACAGATGCTCAGTAATAAATTTCAGTGGAGAAATAAAACTCAAGAAGAACATACACACAGGACTTGGCTCTCTGAATATCTTTCTAGAAGCTACTGACTAAAGAACTAGTGCAGTACAGGCTTCACAGACATTAGACCTCTGTTAGGTTCCTCATCCCACCTTCAGCCGAACTATAAACCTACATACAACAAACACTACTACACAGCCAACGGGTAACAACAGCATTGCATAAAAAATTTAGCTTGCTTCCAATTTCTGCATTTAATTACTTACCACTGGAATCCATATATTTGATGAAGGACCAGGGCAGTCTTTTTCTCCATAGATAGGCAAATAAATTAAAACTTTTGGCACCAATATAGGAATTTGATTATGAAGCCATAGTATGGACACAGTCACTCCACCCTGCTCGGTAGTGCAGCATGCCCTGGTGATGCATTTTAAAGAAACCGTAGCACCAAGCCAAATCAGTACCTGAATCTCATCGCACTTGATCAGCTTCTCCACCTCTCCTTGACTCAGAAGAATGAACTCCTCATGCTGCACCACTTCAGGAAAATGCTTCTGGCTAAAAACCTCAGCCGCCTGCATCAGGTCAACGCAGTTGTGGGTTTCAGCAAAATCCCTGATACCCAGGCAATTAGATGGATCCAACTGACTTTCTAAGAACTCACAGCAGGCTTGTTTCACACCTAGGACAGACACAGGCAGTGAGCAGACTTCAGGATACTTGACCAAGTGCAAAGTGGCCTTCCATTCTTGGATCATAACATCTTCTCTAAATGTTATCAGAGGAACCATGGCTCTACACCTTAACACACACATTAGAAAATTTATGGTCCAGACATTTAAACATTAGCTGTCTTATGTACTACATCACCTTTAAAAGCCCTTTACACTTGCTTCTGCCTCGTCTTTAAAAATGAGTGTAGCATGTCGGAACTACTTTCATGAACCATCAGACTGCTGCAAGCTCTTACCTCTGGAACCAATCTAAAAATAGTAACTTAATTTACTGTGTTCTTATTTTTTTTACTCTAGATAGTTGTTTTGTTAAGATTTACTCATTTTTATTTTGTGTGTAAGTATTAGTTCTGCATGTATGTAAACACACCATGGCATACAGTGCCTAAGAAAGTGACACTTGTCCCTTGGAACTGGAGTTAAAGGCAGTTCTGAGTCATCATGTGAGTGCTGGGAACTGGACCCAGGTTCTCTGCAAGACAAGTACTCTTAACCACAGAGCCATCTCTCTAGCCCCCACATCAAACTTATTTTAAAAGTCCAGTAAAGGAAAACAATCCCATAATTCTCTGGGAAATTCAGAATAAAAGTTTGGATTGTAGCTTAACAAAAAAGCAGCATTGCTAGTCTGGCATCTCAGTATGTGCAAGGCCCTGGGTTCAATCCCTGGCACTGTTTTTTTTTTTTTTTTTTTTTTTAAAAAAAAAAGGTCCAGTGCATGAACTTAGTTATTTTTTGGTTTGGTTTAGGTTTTTTTTGTTTGGTTGGTTTTTGGTTTTTCAAGACAGGGTTTCTCTGTGTAGCCCTGGCTGTCTTGGTTTAGTTTTGAAGCAGAGTCTTACTATGTAGCCCTAGCCAGCCTAGAGCTTATGGTGTAGACCAGAATGGTCTCAACTCACAAATATCTGTCTGCATCTCTCTCTGGAGTGCTAGGATTAAAGGCCTGTGCCACAACACCTGGCGTAAACTTAACTTAATTTTCCAAGTCTGCACTTAGTATGCTCCACTTCACTTCACTTGTACGACAGGTGGGGAATGAGGACTGGACATAGGGATCTGTCCCTGTAATCTCAGCATTCAGGAGGCTATAAAGGATCATACACTCAAGGCCAGTTTAGGCTACCCGGTGATACTCTCATCTAAATCAAACAAAACCAAATCAAACAATAGTAAGAATGTTCTAATTATGTGGATTTACAGAATTGGAGGTTCAAGAGACGGACTGGCTGGTTATGATGGTACACAGCTGCGATCTTAGTACTCAGGAGGCTACGGCAAGAAGACAGGGTTAGGACCAACTGGGATATAATTCAGGGCCAGCCTTGTCTACACAGTGTAGGCCAAAACAAAGAAAAAGTGCACAAACACACACACACACACACACACACACACACACACATACACGTGGGGGGGGGGGTAGAAAGGGAACGATATTTAGATTAGAAACTGAGAGACTATCTCTAATACAGTGAAAATTATATTTTAACTGTTATCAATCAATATAAAATAAATTTTATTTACTTTTTTTTTTGAGACATGGTCTATCTATATAGCCCATGCTATTTTTCCTTCTCAAGTAAGGTAAATTTTATTATTTCTTTGTTTTGTTTTTTTGAGACAGGGTTTCTTTGTGAAGCCTTGGCTGTCCTAGAACTAGCTCTGAAGATCAAGCAGGTCTCCAACTCACAGAGATCTACCTGTCTCTGTCTCCTGAGTGCTGGGATTAAAGGCATGTACCTGCCTAGTATAAATTTTATTTTCAATAGATATTTTAAGGCAGACATGGAGGTGCATGCCTTTAATTCCAGCATTTCAGAGACAGAAGCAGATGGGTACCCTTGAGTTAGAGGACAGCCTGGCCAACAAGTTCCCAGATAGCCACAGTTACAGTGAGACTCTGTTTCAAAAACCAAATACAAAAGCAAACCAGGAAACTGGAGAGATGGCTCAACAGCACTATTACTCCTGAAGAAGATCTAGGTTCAGTTCCCAGCTCCCAGAATGTAGCCAACAACTACCTCTAACTCCAGTTTGAGGGGATCCAACACCCTCTTCTGATCTCTGTGGCCATCAGAGGTCATACATTTGAGCATAATAATATACACATAAGAAATAAATAATAAAAGTAAACAGAAATAAATTATCTTAAAAAGGTATTTTACATGATTCAGACTTAAAAATACAAAAAGGTTTTAAGAAAAAGTCCTCTTAGCTTCTCCATGCACAGACATTAAATGACAAGGTAAATAAGCAGAATCTATATACACACTGAATATTATCAGTTTCTTGACAATTTTTATTATGTATGTATACATGTATGTATACACGTATGTATATATATATGTAATATATATATATGTGTGTGTATTAATGAAATACCTATATTTTCCATTCTGCCTTATTTGATTCAGTTTAATTAGTTTATGTGTATGGGTGCTTTGCAAGCATGTGTATCTGATGTGTACCATTTTCATGCCTGGTGCCCAGAAGAGGGCATTAAGTTCCCTGGAAATGGAGTTAAAAATAGTTGTGAGCCACCAGTGGGTGCTGGGAATCAAACATAGATTCTCCTGAAGAACAGACTATGCTCTTAACTACTGAGCCATCTCTTCAGCCCCTTTGGTTCATTTTAAGATGCAGTCTCATTTTATGCACTAAATTGGCTTGAAACTTATACACTCCTCCCATCTCAGCCTCTTAAGTGCTGGGATTATTGGTGTTAGCCACCATACCTGGCTCTTCCATATTTTCAAAAACGGAAAAAGTTTAAATATTTTCTTTGACAAGACCCAAATATTCTTATGTGGAGAGATTCTTTTACACTGCTCTTGGCTATACCTGATCTTCCATGCTCAGACTCAAATGTCATGCTTCTAGACTGATCTCTAAAAGTCTCTTGGTTAACTTTACATCAATGAAAAACACTTCCAGGGCTAATGTGTCATGAACAAGGACACCTTTTATTGTCTGTACCTTTCAGCTGGAGAAGACAGGCTGCAGGGAGCAGTTCTTGAACATTCTCCACTGTCACATGTACTGTTTCTGTGTACACGAAGTCCAACAGGATTTCCATGGTAGAAGCAGTTAGACCTTGAATATCAACATATGGCTTCCCCTTCTCTGAAAGCTGAAAATTCATGAGGTAGGAAAGGATGGTACTTTTAATTCCACAAGGTAAAGACAGAACCCAAGTCTAAGAGCTTAAAGGGATGCTGGTACTAATTAAACACACATCTTTAAAAAACAACAATCTGAGGCTAGAGAGATGGCTTAGTGGTTAAGAGTGCTGGCTGCTTGCTGGGCAGTGGTGGTGCACACCTTTAATCCCAGAGCTCAGGAGGCAGAGGCAATAGATGTCTTGAGTTCGAGGCCAGCCTGGTCTACAGAGTGAGTTACAGAATTGCCAGGCTACACAGAGAAACCATTTCTCTCTCTCACACACACACCCCACAAAAAACAAAAAAACAAAACAAAACTAAAACCAAACAAAAAGGGTACTAGTTGCTCTTCCAGAGGACCTGGGCTCATTTCCCAGCATCTACTGCAGCAAACAATCATAATACCAATTCTAGGGGGTCAAGTCATTTTCTGACCTCCACAGACACCAGGCTCACACATTTGAAACAGTCATACATGCAGGCAAAACACTCATAAGCATAAAATAATTTTATAAAAAAATTTTAAATTATAATCTATTTGATTTGTATCTGGCAAGTATGACATGTATTTGTAAATCTTCAAATAAAATGGGCAATTGGCTGTATCCCTAGAAGTGAACAATGGACTATCAAAATTTCTAGAGAATTAACCTGATTCCATATTAAAACCAACACAGATGTCTTGGAGAACAGAACCCAAAAGTTTCATGAACACACCACTCGTGTCCACGTGCCTTTATGGTAAAGCATCCTCTCTTCTCTTCTTTCCTCCCCTGCACACCACCCTATGTGCTATGTGGCTGGCCTGGTCTTCAGGTTGTAGCTCAAGCTGTCCTTGAACTTATAGCTACCCTCTCACCAGACTTCTGAGGGCCGGCGTTACAGGCATTTGCCACCGTGTATGGCTAAAACAGAAACAATCAATGAAGTTTCGTGAGAACAGGACTCTGAGATTTATAGATCACCACATTCCTCTCATCTGCCCTCAGATTACATCTGGACAGAAAAAGAACATGCAGATCCTTGTAAGCAACTCCTCTGTTAACACTCTATGAGCCCGGGAGGAGGGGCAAGAGGACTGCAGTGATCGACAGCTGCTCTAGGCCACACAGTGACATCGTAGAGCAAAAACAAGATCAAAAGCAAATGCAACAGCCAAACCTCAGAGCCCTAGGTCAGAGACATGTAGATCCCATGGCTCTCTTGCAAGCTCAGGGTTCAGTGAGAGACCTTGTCTCAAAAAGTAAAGTAGAGGGCTGGAGAGATGGCTCAGTGGTTAAGAACACTGACTGCTCTTCCAGAGGTTCTGAGTTCAATTCCCAGCACCCACATGGTAGCTCACAACCATCTGTAATAGGATCCCCTCTTCTGGTGTGTCTGAAGACAGCTACAATGTACTCACATATATAAAATAAATAAATAAATCTTAAAAAAAAAAAAAAAAAAAGGTAAAGTGGAGAGGTAGTTAAGGAAGACATGTGACGTCCAGCTCGGGGATCACCCTACCCTCACATGGGTCAGCACACGCACACTCACATGTACATAAACAACCCCCACACAAACTCCTATTACAACCCTCTTCTAGCACTAACTAAATGCTTTTGATCATACTTGATTGCTCCATCAGCCCAAAGAGTAACAACAACAACACCAATTCTTTAAAAAAATCAATCCCTCTTTATTCCCTGCACACAGGGGAGGGGAGGAGACCAGGACAAAGACAGAACTTGAGGCCAGCCTGGTCTACAAATCGAGTCCAAGGTAGCCAGGGCTCTGTTATACAGAGAAACCTTGTTTCTGAAAACAAAAACAATAACAAAAAACAAACAAATAAACAACAACATATCAATCTCTAGCCAGGTGTTGGTGGCATACACCTTTAATTCCAGTCTTCTGGAGGCAGAGGCAAGTGGATCTCTGAGTTTGAGGCCAGCCTGGATCTACAGAGGGAGTTCCAGGACAGACACAGAAAAGCCCTGTTTAAAAAGAAGGGGGGGGGGGGGGGAAGGAAGGAAAAAAGAAAAAGAGAAAGAGAAGAAATAAGGTTTCTTTTTCCCGCCAAGATTCCAGAAATTTCTATGTTGAAAAAACAGTGAAGGCAGACGTTCTCCAAGGCAACAGCAACCAGGACATGTACTGTTTTAGCAGGACCATATTAGCAGGACTGTATTAGTGGCTGGCAATCTTAGTCCATTTCATGCTCAGCACTTCTGGTTAACACTCCCTACCCAGCTAAATGCCAATGCTTTGGGGGCAGACATCATGAAGAACAGTACAAGCTAGAGACCTGTGCTGTTGTATTATTCAAGATGGTTTTTAAATTAGCCAGGATTAGCTAGAGTGGCCTGACTGCTTTCTATTTCTCCTACCAGCCTTATGACTGAGCATGGGAGTTACGAATTACTTTTTACAGTCACATGCTGTACAGGCAAAGACTACCTCTATGTAGTATTCTAAAGCAACGTGACCTTGGCAAGGCTTTTGTTGAGACCCTTCATCTGTAAAATGAAATGGCAATATTTACCCTACGGGTAAATGAGAAACATGGTAGTGTAACTGGGCCCATAAATATAGCTGCTATTATCATGATATTTCCTCTTTTATCTGGCTCTAGCAACTACTTCATCATTATATTGACAGGTATTTTTATTTCTTTTTAATTTTTACCTTATGTACATTGGTGTTTTCATGTATTTCTGTGTGAGGGTATCAAGTCTCCTGGAACTGGAATTAAACTCATAATGTGGGTGCTGGGAATTGAACAGGGATCCTCTGGAAGAGCAGCCAGTGCTCTTAGCCACTGAGCCATCTCTCCATGGTGATGGGTATTAACTAAAGAAAACACTGGTGGTTAGAGAAAGTTTTTAAAGAGTCTTATCATAGCCAGGCACGATGACACACACCCATAATCTCTATACTTGAGGAGGCTGAGGCAGAAAGATGGAGTATTTCAGGCCAATTTGGGCATTAAGATTCTTTCTCAAAAACAGACGTACACATACCCAAACCGGATGCTTAGAGAGACTGTTAAAGCACTTGCAGCACCCACGTCAGGTGGCTCACAACCACTAGAACTCTAGCTCTGGGACATCTGACGCCTTCTGGACTCCAAGGGCACCTGCTTGAATATGATGCACATAAAATCCATGCAGGCGCACAAACAAAAAGCCAGCATAATGAAATAATTCAGGTATATGCCTAAGTTTAAATACCTAATATTATTCATACACCTCCAACTTAAAATACTTATAAAGACTAGTTTAAATATTATTTTTACTTTTTAGAAACGTTTACGCCAGGAGATGGCAGTGTATCCCTTTAATCCTAGAACCTGGGAGGCAGAGGTAGGTGGATCTGTGGGTTCAAAGCTGGCCTGGTCTACAGGGTGAGTTCCAGGACAGCTAAGACTACACAGAGAAGCTCTGTCTTTCGAAGAAAAAAAAAAGAGACACAGACAGACTCGTACTTGCACACATGTACACACATGTACACACACACACACACACACACACACACACGCAATCTGAGTTGGTTCCTTCCTTCCACCATGAGGGTCTCGGGGATTAGAATCTGGCCCATCAGGTTTGATGGAAAGTGTTTTTACTTGCTAAACCATTTTGATGGCCCTCTTTTTTTAAAAAAATAAATAAATAAATAAATAATTATTATTATTATTTTGGTTTTGGAGAAAATGTCTCATATAGTCCCAAATAGCCTAAAACTCTGCATGTAGGCAAAAATGGTCTTAACCTAGTGGCTTTGTGTATACTGGCCAAGCATTAGACCAACTGAGCTACATCCCCTGCTTTTATTTTTGTGAGACAGGGTCTCACCATGAATGAGACCAGCCTTGAACCACTGAACCTATTTCCACCTCTTGATTGCTGGCATTATGGACCTGTGCTACCACGCCAAGCTAAGTTAACACCATACAGTCATTCATTAAATCCACTTCTTCCCCTCATTGGAAGTCACCCTGAAATCTGCATCAGTAGCATAAATACTCATTTTCTACAATTATTGATGATTTAAAGGAGAAAGCCATCATGTCTTATTCAGAGCTTACCTATTTAACTAATAAATCATACAAATTTACTGGTTTACCAGACTTTTTTTTTTCATTGTTGAGTGTTTTCAGATGGGTTTTATTCTGTAGTCCAGACTGGCCTCAAATTTATGGTGATCTTCCCACTGTCAGGACTGTAAGTGTGAGCCACTGTATCTGGTTTCAAATTTATATTTTATTTATTGAGCACTTGTTTGGAAGTTCTAACAGGGAAGAGCACCTATACTTTTGACTGAAGAATGGTGTGTTGGAAAAATACCCTTTGATTGAACAGCCCCTTCAGAAGACATACAGGACAATGACAGCAAGATTAACTCTGGTGACCAAGTGGCTGACAAATGCCATAGCTGAATCACCAACACATGCTATTTTGTCCCTTAAATAAGAGGACTGCAAGTTACAATGTAATTTCACTTATGTAGCAATGACTTGCATTTACCTCACTAGTGAACATGGCACAGAAATAATCACTGCAGGCAGCCAGCACAATGCGATGGGCAGGGAAGTCCTTCTGCTCCACTCTCAAGGTCACATCACAGAGGGTATTGCTCTTCCTGAGGGAGTTCATTGAGTTGAGGATGGACTTAGCATGAGTGTTTGTCATTATGTCTTTAGGGGCCATAATGCCGCCCATCAAGCACTGCAGAGAAAGAACAAAGGAGTCTTTGAACAATGCTGCTACAGGGGAAAAGGCCGTAAGGAAGAGGTAGGAAACCGAACACACAGTTAGCTCTACAAATTCAAACTAAAAGGGTTTCCTTAACCGCAAATTTTACAAACAGAGCATTTTTGACCCTGGTACCACCACAATCTGGCCAACAATGACTCCAGTAAATGTTACCTCCTCTTCCTCCAAATTCCACGTTCTACATCTTTGGATTCAAAATATTAAAACACTAAAGAATTGATTTTGACCATGTACAGACTCATATCATTTTCCCTAAAGAATATTATCTTAGTGTTACTACTGCTGTGATAACACACCGTGACCAAAAAGCAACTTGGGAGAAAAGGGTTATCTGGTTTACACATCCTGAGTAACAGCCCAGTGAGGGGAACAGAGGTGAGGACTAATGTCCCAAGAGGTAGGAGATGATGCAGAGAGTGTCAGGGTAACTTACTGATTTGCTCCTCATGGATTACTTAATTTTCTTCTCTTTCTACTTTCTTTTCTGTTTTTTGTTTGTTTGTTTGTTTGTTTGTTTTCAGACAGGATTCCTCTGGGTAGCCCTGGCTATCCTGGAACTCATTCTGTAGACCAGGCTGGCCTTGAACTCACAGAGATCCACCTCCCTCAGATTCTCCTTAAGATTTTCCTCCTCAGAACACTTTCTAGGGAATGCAGTGGAGGTGCTTATGAAAACAGTCTTTTATTTGAGGATGCAAAACTTTCTAAAATGAACTAAGGAAAAAAGAAACAATTCTTCCAAAGTCCACAATCCTAGTTTCTTAAGAGTAAAAACTGAGGTTCTAAGTTGTTATCTTTTGTTTAGCAGTTATATCAAAAGCATGCTCAACACTCCCTCCAACAACTCTGCAACACATAACAAAAAAAGGAGATGATTTGCTAAAGTAAAAGGTTTTTTTGGTTGTTATTTTGTTTTTAAAAGTTTTGCTTAAGTCAACATAGTTTCAATCGTGAGATTCAAGAAAATGGGGATTTGCTGAATTCTCAGTAAGTGTCTGAAGATTATGAAGATTTCCTGGTGTCTTAGCACAGGGCCCAGCCTATGACTGAACTTTAGGATTTGTGTCATAAATGACAGTAACCTTAGGGCAGCAACCTTCCTCCCAGCACAAAGCCTGACCATATATTCACCTTTCAGAAACGACACATTCTAGAACAGTTAATATGTGAATAGAAGGGTTCCATTCTGAATCATTCTAGAAGGCTAAAATGAAGAAGTGGCACAAAAAAAAAAAAGAAGAGAAGAAAAAGGCGTTCTTCCCTGAGCACACCAAGCTTGCCATTCAGTATTAGAGCGACCTAGGTAGGCAAGGCGTTAGACAAACGGTGATCACCACGGAAAACTGCAACTGTATCTTGGTAGCTGTGTCTCCTGGTTAAGGAGGGACTGCACTAAGTCTCCCAACGGTCAGAATCTGTGAATCTGTATTTGGGATGTTCCACTGTATCAGAAACCAAGGCACGGGATACTTTACAAATTGCCAATAACCGCGTTAGAGTATGCATTCTCAAAAGACACTGGCTTCATTACAACGTGGTGCAGTTTCCAAACCTTCCACCCTGCACCTTGGTTTTTTCGAGATTGCTGGGGGGAAATGCCTTACAAGGGTACATGAAGACCATTATAATTTGGGAGGGAAAGGGGGTTATCTTACCTCCATGCATGAATATACCATGCACCTCATTAATACGCTTAAAGCATCTTCTTTAAAACCCCAATACGCTCGCTACTCCTACCTACCTTCGGAGGAAGCCCACTCCAATCTTTGGAATGTGTGGCTTTGCTAAATAAACGTCCCCTTAACTGTATCTCGGCTGAAGTCTTCCCTTCCAGGTTAAACCTTCTCCGGCAGGCGGCGGCTGCTCAGGAGAAGCTGAGAAGGCAGCGTTAAGCCTGCAGCGCCCCAGCGCGTCTCCGCCCGACCCGGGGGGTGTACCAGGGCTGGAGGAAGGCCGCGCCCCCGGCTGAGGGCAGAAGGGAAAGGCCGCGTGTCAGGGCCGCGCCTACTCACCAGGGCTCCCGGGCCGCCCGAGCGGAGGTGCTGGGCGCGGGGCTCGCAGGCGGCAGAGCAGCCGGAGCGCCGCCGCCGCCGCCGCCGCCGCCGCCCGGACCAGCCGCAGCGGAGCAGTCTCCGAGGTAAACTCCAGGCTCCAAGCTCGGCGACCGCGCGATGTGATGACGTCAAGCCCCAGGAGGGGCGGACCTCTCATGGGTTACGTCACGTTAGGAGGCAGAGCCGAGAAGCCTGCGTACCTGAGAGCTCAGAAAAATGAAGAAGAAAGTGTGTAGACCGGTAGAGTGGGGAGTGCCGCGCGGGATAGTGGGCTGGAGGCCAGAAGGTCCCAAGGCTGGCCGTTCCCACGCAGTATGGCAGGCGGTAGGCTACGTTCTCGTCACACTCAGAAGACTCACGGGATTTCAAAGTTCTCCAGGTCGGTTTGTGAGGAATCAGGCTCCCTCCCCCTTCACCATAGGGAGGACTTTCCCATCCTGAATAACCACTGGGTCCTAAATGGGCCTGTCACCATGAAGCGATTGCTTCCTTCACTTCAACCAAGGAAAAGGCACTTGTGGATTGACTGAGCTACAAGAAATTGTCACCGTAGGGAAAATTACAAAGGCCCTTCTTAAAGAAGACGCTGTAGCCACCTCCACTGCCCTTCACCATAGGGAGGACTTTCCCATCCCAGATAACCACAGGGTCCTAAATGGGCCTGTCACTATGAGGCGATTGCTTCTATGGTCATCAGTTCATTAGTGCTGAGGTTTTTAGGACTTTTGCTTTTCGTTGATTTTGACTTTCTGCCTTGTGGCTGAGAAGAGAAAGATGTTTCTTGTTCCAGCATATATGAATGAATAATTGGATTATCCAGTTTTCCTTTGTACAGCATTTGGTTCTTAAGGATAATAAAGTGTAATCAAGTGGACAGCTTCTTAGTTTTATATAATGTTTCCTTTGTGTCATAGCTTCCTGATCCCAAACTGTTCCTGACGTTTAAATATGTTGCATAAAGTGCAGAACTGATAGAAAATCTGTTGAGGGCACACTGGAAATATTTGTTAAAATGATTAATGCAGATATATTTTGTTTAGTTTTTGGAGTGTAGTCATCAGACTGTCCTGGCACAAATGCCTCCCCACCAAATCTGGACTCAAAACTTCTAGACCAGATGAACTTAAGGTAGCTAGAACAGAAGCTAACTTTTTTGGGCACCAGGCACATACATGGTGCACATGTATACATGCAGGCAAAGCATTTATACACATAAAATTTTAAAATTACAAAAAATATCTACTGGCTTTCCTGGCCTCCTCTGGGTGCTTCTGCTTTTACATACAAGCATTTCCCCTAGTAACACCTTTGATCTCTTTCTTTCATCTTGGCAAATGGTTTTCTGATGAGCTGAAAAAACACACAAATTCTTCAAGAATTTTTTTGGGAGCTGGACATTACATGTGTAATATCACACTTGGGAGACTAAAGCAGGAGAGAGCAAATTCATGGGGAGACCCTGTCCTGAAAATAGTAACAACTATGCTGAAAATGTAGCTACCTGGCGTGTGAAAGGCGAGAGAGAGTGAAGGATGCAGAGTAGAGAGTTTTTAGTTTCTCCTTTTCTATTATTGATAGGAAGGGGGTAGAATCAGATTCTTGGTATTTATTCTTGACCTTGAGATGATAATTCATTTACTTGCATAGTAACTTTCACATACAAATAAACAGGAATTTAGGGTGTAGATGAAAGAATAAGAAATGCAAAGTTGGAGAAAGAAGGCCATAGTTTCCTGCTACCAGTTAGAAGTTCTTATAAAAACAAAGAAAGAGACTATACTTAGACAAGAAATTTTTAAGTGATCTGAGACTTTTTCTTTTTGAGAAAGGTTCTCACTATGTAGGCATGGCTTGGTACTCACTATGTAGAATAGACTAGCCTAGAACTCATAGAGATCTGCCTGCCTCTGCCTTTGAAGTGTTAGGGTTAAAGGTGTGTGTTACCACACTCACTGATGATCTGAGACTTTAGATGAAGTGCAAGTCAGAATGCTGTGGATTCAGAGCTCCAATCCTGGCTCTCCAGAAAAATAAAAGAAAAAAAAAAAAGATGTCCTTCTGAAGGCACCTGAGTTGGAAGCCACTAGTTGAGGACTAAAGAGAAAACTGGGTAGGCTCAGCAGGTGAGGGAGCTTGCCACCAAGTCTGAGGACCTGAGTTCCATCCCTGAGACCCCTATGATAAATAGAGAGAACTGACTCCTGCAAGTTATCCTCTATGTTAAGGCCTAGTGACCAAGCCAGTTCAGTCAACAGGGTCTCGTGGGAGTCGAATGAGGATTGAAACAACAACAACAAAAAAGATAATTAGACAACATTATAACATGACTGGAGCCAGTTCTGAAACTGAAGCAGGTTTTTTTTTTCTAGTCTGCTTTTATACCATTCTAGGTACATGCAAAGAACAAGGTGAGTTCTAGATCAAAGACAAAGTAGTCAAGGAACATACAAAGCAATAAACAAAGTCCCGTGGTCACCATGTCTAGGAGTTTATCAAGATTACCAAGATACAAGGAGTACAATACATTCCTTGGCAGTGTTCATTTTGAGCCTTGTCCTAGCCCACTGTCAAATTCTTGCCAAATTCCTAGAAGCTGCACCAAGAGCTTCCCACACCTAGGTAACTGTTGCCTGTCTAGCTGCCATTTTGTGCTGTTACTAATGCCATAAGGAAACTTCCTCATGTTCTGATATTAAGAAACTTTCACATGCCCAAGTTGGTTGTGTATTCTATTATGTTCTGTGCTTTGGTATTCTTGGAAATCAATTACATTAGAGGTCAGTTAGACCTACATTTTATAGTTAGCCACAATAAACTTGGACTCAAGCCCGGTAGCACTTCCTCCACCTGTGTATGATAAGCTGCCACTGGGATGGACCCCACCGTAAGAGAAACACCTACACCAATACAAGAAGCCATCTGGAATAAGACTTCCATTTTGAGTAGGGGTTGAATAAAGTTTTAAGTTCCCAAGACCTCCTTGGAAATTTACATCCTACTAACAGAAAGAGACATGTACATGGGTAACTGACATCCTGGTTGGCAAGTTAAGACTGTAAAAGACCACCAAGGAGCTGTTTCCGATGGAATAGCATTAGGGTCTCTTTATTAGAAGCTTAGGCTTGGGCTCTCCAACACAACCCTGACACAGGATGGGAAGGGAAGGCAGGGCAGCCTCGAACCCTCAGCAGAACAAGGTTTTATAGGAAATGGAAGTGTATATGGCGGTCTATCCTGGCCAGTATATAACAGAATGTCTATTGTAAGCCGACAGGTGGGTGTTCTGAAGCAAGACCTTATACAATCACAAATGGTCTGAGAGTACATCTGGAACAATCAGACTAATCTTTAATTGTTGCTAGGAACTATCTAGGAAGTAACTCTAGCCAAGGACAAGCCATGGGGTCCTTCCTGATACGTGGGTACAGCTTAGGTTCTGCTGCAGGTCAAGTTCTTAGGCTTTTTTTTTTCCCTTTAAGATGGAGGCTGGTCCCAAGATTGAGTAAGTTTGGCCTCTCAAGACATGAATGTTGCCGGGCAGTGGTGGCGCATGCCTTTAATCCCAGCACTTGGGAGGCAGAGGCAGGTGGATTTCTGAGTTCGAGGCCAGCCTGGTCTACAGAGTGAGTTCCAGGACAGCCAGGGCTACACAGAGAAACCCTGTCTCGGGGAAAAAAAAAAGAAAAATTAAAAAAAAAATGGTTATGGAAGATTACTTGCTTGAGCAAAATGAGTTGAATTTACAAATACACTTCCATGACAGGACCAAGTAGTACACTTTCCCTTGGATGAGATACAGACCCCGTCAGAGTAAACTGCATGCTAGCCTCATTATAGGATAAAGATACAGGGGAAATAAGATGACACGGCAGAAATCTGCTGCCCTGGTCTGCTCTGCAGGCCAGACCCCCCCCAAAGGGAAAAAACAAACAAACAACACAAACCAAACCAACCAAACAAAAAGCCCTCTTCTCCTCATCCCCTGGGAAGATGAATTACTTGTCTCTCACATGACCAGGGATGGACTCTCTAGCACAGTGGAGGATCTTAGAGTCTGCACCCCTATCCTAAAAGCCTCCAACAACAGAGAAGCAAGTAACAATTACTCTGGACTCAATGTCTCCCTAATTGACATAAGAATGCTGTGAATAGGGGAGCCTTGTACCTAAGTCTGCCATCCAACGGGTATGGGACCTACGTACTAATTCAATTGCTATGCTCTACCCTAGGTTTCTATTTTCCTCCTCTTAATAAAAGCCAATTCTGGGGTAGAGTGGTAATTACAGAATCTGTAAAAAGTCCCTAGGACAGTTTGAAATAATTTGAGACAGAGCCTCTGTCATAGGACCAATCAACACAGTAGGCTAAACTATGGGCACTCATTTAAACACAGAGTCACAGGTGTCATTCTGTGGATCACTACAGCTGGGTATAGAAAACAACAGGGCCTGAAGAGGAAGAAACCTGGTCCGTGGATTTAACTCAGACCAGCCTCTTCTGAATCCCCTTCAAGAGAATGATGGGGACCAGCTCTCCAGCCCTGCTCTCATCACAAACCCGGAGCCTGCGTGCTTTCTATAGAAAACTTAGAAATTCGACCTGGGATACTTGGAGACAGAAACCATGAAGCCTTTTTTCTTTCTTTGGACTCATGGTAAAATTAGCCAAAATGCTTCCTATAGGGCTAACCGCAAGAAGTTTCCAGGACTTTAACACAAAATTTGATTAGCTCTGCTATAAATAATAGGTTGGGGGCTAGAGAGACGGCTCAGAGGTTAAGAGCACTGGCTGCTCTTCCAGAGGTCCTGAGTTCAATTCCCAGCAACCACATGGTGGCCCACAACCATCTGTAATGGCATCTGATGCCCTCTTCTGGTGTGTCTGAAGACAGCTACAGAGTACTCGTATAAATATAATAAATACATCTTTTAAAAAAAAATAGGTTCATAAGAAATTATCTGATTTCCTGACCACGCATACAAATAAACAGTTGGCCCTCGTAAATGATTGATAAAAAAGACCAACAATCCCAGGTTTCATAGCTGGTTTTATTGGATTCACGGCTGACTACTTCACCCCAATGGGTCATCTTGTCCTTCTCCTTCTAGGTCAGATCAGGCTGCTTAATTAACTGTTTGTTACCCAGTACCTTCTCCTTCATTAAAATCAGAGATTTGAAGGTCAAAGAAAGAGGAGAATGAAGTACCCAAAGTAACACCATGTTACAAGGCTACTCTGACCCATGTCTAGGGTTTATGTAATTGTGGTCTGGGTGGCCTTTTGCCTTTAAAAATGCTGTACCCTGAGCTTTAGCACCAAGAGTCTTTCTGAGGCTTTAGCTTGCTCTTGGTCCCTGGGGAAAACGAAAGAACTAATTTGGCCTTCTGTGCACGGTGGTCTGTTACTTTCTCACCGTTAACAGTTACCACAGCTTTGAATTCCCTCACAGTGCTGTATACATGCAGGACAAACCCACACCCCTGTGGGAGGAGCCACCTTGGGGTAAGACCGGAGAGAACTGAGGGTCCTGAATAAGCATTTAAATCCCATTCCATACACAAACCCCCCCAGCGAATACAGAAGGTTGCAATCTTCAGGAAAGAAAAGAGACCATAGGAAACAAACTTGAGGAAGGAGTAAGGGTTACAGAAAGGGGGTGGGGTAGGGTGGGGAACTACCCTTTGCCACCTTAGCTACGTTTGCCTTTGGTAGGTAACTCAATCTACAAATACTAGAGGGAAAGCTTGGCTTGTTTTCCTCAGGGGGAATATTTGATATTCACAAACTTGTTTTGATTGTTTAATGTGTGCTAAACTATTAAGTCCCAGGCAATGAAGAAAACCATAACGAATGCGAATGCGCAACCTACTTTAATTGGAATTGAAATTAAGAAAGAAGCTTTAGGGAGGGAGTGTAAAAAGAGTGCTGCAGCTGGGGAGATTCCTTGGTGGGGAAGAGCTGAGTTTGGATCCCTAGGGGGCTGTGAGGAAGACAGAAAGAAAAAGTAAGCAGCAACTGGGCGTGGCTATACTTGCCAATGACCCCAGAGCTGCAGGGGGAGGGACCAAGGAGGGCAGCACAGCCAGAGAAATGGTGAGCTCCGGGTTCAGTGAGAAACCTTGTTTCCAGGGGACAGAGCAGAAGGTGATGGAGTAGGACACCAGCTGTTAGAGCTTTAAGATGTTACAGGTTTGCAGAAAGGAAGCCAGATAAATTGCCCTTCCAATACGTTTTATTAGAATTTTTCAAGTTATGGTCATAGCCATGCTGAGGCCTTAAAAGCAGCAAGACTTCAGGCCCGAGGAAGTTTCACTAACTGAGATAGCCATCACATCACCGACAGCATGCCTGGGGTCTTAAAGAGAAACAGCCTTCTATTCCCTTCAGTTTGGGGATATAGCACCACACCATAGACAGCACAGTGGGGTCCTGAAGGGAGAGACAGACCCTTCAGTTCCAGGTAACAAAGGGGTTTCATGCTCTTAGAAGTTTCCTGTTGTGGGCAGGGGTAGGATGGGAGTGTTGATAACAAGGCTTCTAGCCTACATGGTAAAAGTCACATAAGTCGAAATTCAAGGTTGACTTGTCTCCGGTCTAGGCAGTAGTAGGATCGATTTATCATCTCGCCTTTACTCCGTCTCTAACAATCCACAAACAGAACAAAAACTGTAATCCACAAACTGGCTTGACATCAGTTTTCTCCTGCCACCTGGTTGGCTCTTGGGCTTGAACTCAGGTCCTTTGGCCTGCCTGTAAGCATGCCTCCCCGAGCCATCTCCCTAGCCCTGATCAGCTCTGTCTACAAACACACACCAGCTTTTGATCTTTATGGGTTTCACTGGAAACTTCATGTTTCAAATTAATGTTCTACTTTGTTTATACTGAGTATTGTGAGCTCTTTTATTGGTATTTGCAGGAATTGTTGAGTCTATGTATTGTAAAGTTTGACTAAATAAGCAGATGACCTTGATTGGTTTCACTGTTATAAATCCAGATTCACACTCCTTTTTAAATGGCTTTACTTTGATGGACCCCCAACTTGGGGAGACCACCACTCACCTAGCCGGGCACCGCGCAATCCCCAATGACCAACAAAGATGGAGCTTGATGCAACCAGCAAAAGGCTTTATTTGGGAATCCAGTGTGCTGGGGCTCAACACAGTCCTCACACAGGAGGGTCGTGTAGAGCCCCGAACAGCAGAGACGCATAAGCTCGAAACCACAAACCAGGTGGGGGTCTAGGGGTCAGGGCTCGTGCCAGGTGGCTCGATGTGGTATCAGGTTTACTTTTCTTTTTGGCAACCGTTGAGACTGTTTTTTTTAGAAATGTGGGTATGTTCAGACTATTTAGCAATCCCTCAAAGCCAGGAGCTCAGGTTTTCAAGGAAGTTTGGCAGTTAAAAATTTTCCATCCCTACAACTTCAACTTGTGTGTGTAGACCAGAGGTCATTCCTCACTCATGTAATCTCAGGCTAAAACCTTTTAGTTTGTAATGTGATTTGAATTTTAGGGCAAAACCCCCAAGCTTGACAACTCTACCAGACTTGACCACCTGTCTCAATCTGCCAATTAGAGTTGGATCAGGCTGGAGAGATAGCTCAGAGGTCAAGAGCACTGACTGCTTTTCCAGAGGACCTGAGTTCAATTCCTAGCAACCACAAGGTGGCTCACAACCATCTATAATGGGATCTGGTGCTTTTTTTTTGTTTTTTGTTTTTTGTTTTTCGAGACAGGGTTTCTCTGTGTAGCCCTGGCTGTCCTGGAACTCACTCTGTAGACCAGGCTGGCCTCGAATTCAGAAATCAGCCTGCCTCTGAGTGCTGGGACTAAAGGAGTGTGACACCACTGCCCAGCTTGGTGCACTCTTTTGATGTGTGTCTGAAGACAGCTACAGTGTATTCATATAAATAAAAATAAATAATTTTTTTTTTTTAAAAAGTTGGGTAACGAACGCTGAGAGTCTACAAGGAAGTTTCATCAATACAGCAGCACTGGGAGGGACAAACTGAGGGGCCCAGTGGTCCCTGAGTCCATTTTGGGGGTACTGATGTTTTAATTTTGAGTAGAGAAAAAAATAGGAGAAGAGTGAAGAGTTGCACAAACGGAGCCAGTCTTAGGGAGGCGTGGACTCCATCACTCTGAGTCCTGATGCCACAAGATGGTAAGAAGTCCTCCACCTGAGGAGCCGGTCTCGGTGCCATGGTGCATCTGCATCTTCACAGGTAATTGACATCATGTGATGGCCAGGCTCTCCGGAGAGGCTTTCTGTCTCTGGAATCCAAGGTGACTGCAAGTTTAACATAATCCCTTACCTTCATGTTTCATTAAAATTAGCCGCTCAGTGAGTTAATGTGCTTCCTTACTAACTATATCACATCTAATCAGGATTAGATTTTATCCGAACATCTCCTACAGGAGGATAGAAACATATCTGCCTGCCAAGAAAACTTCCCAAAAGAAAAAAGAAAAATACAGGATGAGCCAGAGATGCCAGGCTTTAACGCTGTTTTCATATGTGAGCCCTGACGAGAGTCAGGGCCTTTTAGCAGGGTCAGTTTCTCAGTGCCTTTATCTAAGACTTAAATCTTCAACACATCGATCTAAATTTGTCGACTTCTAACCTACCTACGTCTGCACTCCTGAGTGCTGGAAGTACAGACAGCAGGCCTAAATCAAACCATGCCTGGTCTATGTGGTACTAGGGATTGAACATAGGGAGGGGCTCATCCATGCTAGACAGTCACTCTCCCAAACCAACATATCCCATGTTAACGGGGCTTGCCTGTGTTTCAGATACAGATTAAAAAAACCCAAAAAACCAAAAAAACATAAATTAAGAAAAAAATGTTTTGACAAACTGAGTGTAAACTCCTCTTGCCCTCAAGGACTTTTCTTCCACAATAGAAAAGGTGAGGGCAAAACTAGAAAGCCAAAGTATGAGATAAAAACATTTGTGAAAGATAAAAGCTATGACCCCAGCACATAGGAGGCAGAGGCAGGTGGATCTTTATAAATTCGAAGCCAGCTTGGTCTACAGAGGGTTTCAGCCCTGCCTGTATTACATAGTGGGACCAACTTTAAAAAAAAAAAAAATCCCTGGTGGTACACACCTGTAATCCCAGCTACTCCTGAGGCTGACTCAGGGTTAGCCTGGGCTACAGAGTGAGTTGAAGGGCAGCCTGATGAATTCAGTGACATCCTCTCTCAAAATAAAAGTAAAAAGCAATTTCTTAGGTCAGAATAAAAAATATTGATATAAAGTTAGCTAGTTAGGGTTTCTACTTCTGTGAAGAGACACCATGACCATGGCAATTTTTAAAAGGACAACATTTAATTGGGGCTGGCTTACAGGTTCAGAGGTTCAGTCCATTATCAAGGTAGGAAGCATGGCAATATCCAGGCAGATGTGGTACTGAAGGAGCTGAGCATTCTACACCTGGGTCTGCAGCAGAGTGACACTGGTACTGGCTTGAACATTTGAAACCCCAAAGCCTAACCCCAATGACCACTCCCTCCAATAAGGCCACACCCCCTAATCCCTATAAAGTAACACCACTCCTTAATGACCAAGCATTCAAATCTATGAGGCTCTGGGAGCCATTCCTAGTCAATCCACCATGAATGTAAGGCCCAACTTTCTACTTACACTATTTGGATATTTCTATTTTTTAAAACTGGATTGAAGAACAGGAGTTCTGTTTTACCCTTTTCCTATATGAATCATTTGATAACTGATGATTAGATTTTATCCAAATTTTCCTACATAAAGCTAAAGTAGATCCCTTCGCTAAGTTTGCATGCTTTCAGACTGAGTTGAAGTCTTCCTTTGCCAGAAAAGCCACCATTGCAGCAGTAGGAAAAATTCTACTACAAAGAATTAAATTACTCATGGTCCTGGAGAGATGGCTCATGTTTAAGAGTGCTTGTTGTTCTTCTAAAGGATTTGAGTTTTGTTCCCAGGGCCATGTCTGTCAGCTCACAACCACATACATCTTCAGCTTCAAGGGATCCAAACTCCCCTTTCTGGCCTCTGCCGGCACCCACATAAACAGAATATCCATAAGTGCACAAGTGCCAAATGTGCACCATCCCCCCACCCCCATAAGTCTTTAAAAAAATTTTCAAGATAGGGTCTCTCTGTGTAGCCCTGACCAGAAACTCATCGTGTAGACCAGGCTGGCCTCAAATAAGAGCCATCTGCCTCTATCTCCCTAGCACTGGGATTAAAGTTGTATACCATCATCACACCTAGCTTAAAAATAAATCTTTTTTAAAAAGAATTATTCATTTTATGTATATGAGTTCACTGTCGCTGTCTTCAGACACACCAGAAGAGGGCATCAGATCCCATCACAGATGGTTGTGAGCCACCATGTGGTTGCTGGGAATGGAACTCAAGACCTCTGGAAGAGCAGTCAGTGCTCTTAACCACTGATCCATCTCTCCAGCCCTTAAAAATAAATTTTAAAGAGGGATTTTGCTACTTGGGCCAATTCTGCTTAAATGGGTAAATATTTTCCTTGTGCTTATTCCCAGAATGAATTAAATGGACAAGTGGCACCAACAAAATAAACTGTCAAAAGTGATGAAAGCTCTTCGCTTTATTTTAATTATATATTTATTTTATTTATTGGTGTTCTGTCTGTATGTATGTCTGTGTGAGGATGATAATCCCCTCGAACTGGAATTATAGACAGTTACAAGGTACCATGTGTATGTTGGGAATTGAACCAGTGTCCTTTGGAAGAGCAGCCAGTGCTCTTAAATACTGAGTCATCTCTCCGGGCCCTAGTATTTGGCTTCTTTAGCTAAAGACATTTTCATTTGTTTTTCTAAGTTTTACCCCCATTGGAAACCATGACTTACTTCTTTATAAAGGGGACGTTATGAAATGGACCTAGAGCTACATAAGTCATCTTCCGAAAGGGAGACGGCACACGTTATAAGGGATGTTTAATATGGTAACTGTAAGCTTCACGGTGAGCTTCCAAAAGACAAGGAACTAAGTGAGACACAGCTAAAATCAGATGACTCTGTCTGTTGGGAAAGACATCACAACGAAGACGCGGCCAGCCTAGGTAGGAAGGGTCCTACGACTAGTTAACACCTTGGGTGCTGCGGAACGTCAGGACTTAAATGCATGGGTCTTATTTCTCACTTCACACTTGGGCTGATTCTTCAGAGGACACATCCGTGTAGATATCAGGCAAGCTGGGGACTCAACAACTTGCACAGTTCTTGTTCTCATAGCACACCTTTTGTATTTCAGAGCTTTGACTTCCCTAAATCACTCACTAAAACCAAATCTCCATGTTAAAAAAGATTAAAAAATTTTACTAACTTCATAGAAGAGTCCTCATTCAGTATAATTCAGAAGAAATCCAGTTTTTAAGTGAACACAAACCTCTTTTAAATCTTCCAAAGGAAACTCCATGGGGTGTGGGGAGGTATTTCTATTTACATTCAAGTTCCTACAACCAAATAAATACATAATCATCTCTAATAATAATAATAATAAAAATAATTAAAAGGAAACATAATAACCACTTCCAACCAAGTGGATTACTGTGATTTACAGATATTAAAATGGTTAAAAATATAACAAATTAATAATCTGGGAAGCCCTCTAAGACTTTGACCTATCACGGTAACACTGTTTTATTGACTCTTATTAGTAAGAGAAACACCAAAATCCCAGGTTCTTTTATCCAAACCTTACAAAACCAGCCAGGCAGTGGTGGCGCACGCCTTTTATCCCAGCACTTGGGAGGCAAAGGCAGGTGGATTTCTGAGTTCGAAGCCAGCCTGGTCTACAGAGTGAGTTCTAGGACAGTCAGGGCTATACAGAGAAACCCTGTCTCGAAAAACCAAAAAAAAAGACCACCAGTTTCCAATAGCAACATCATGGGGGTTTTGTTGTTTTAAAGCCAAACTGACTCAATGTTAGAGACAAACAAACAAACAAACAACCTCTTTGGAGGCATAATAGTCTATTTCAGAACAAGCTATATTTGCTAAAATTAATGAAAGGCATACATTTAAAATTTTATGTTTGAAGCCCAGTGTGGCAGTGCTTGTCTTTAGTCCAGGCACTAGGGAGTAGAGGCAGGTAGATCTATGTGAGTTTGATCTATAAATCAACTCCAGAACAGAGAAACCTTGACTCAAAAAAAAAAAAAAAAAAATGAAAACATCAAAACCCACAAACAAAACAAAATGCTGAAAGACAAGATAAATTGATAAAGTGTTAATTGAAAAAGAAAGACAATTTGTAAGGAGTAGCAGCATATACCTTTGATCCCAGCATTTGAGAGGCAGAAGTAGATGGATCCCCATGAATTTGAGGTCAGTCTGGTCTACATGGCAAATTTCAGGCCAGCCAGGGCTGCAGAGTTAGATCCTGTCTCAAAAACTAAACAAAAACAAAATACCAAAAACACCCACAAAACCAAAACCCAACAAAAGACAAATTTTTAAAAAGTGGGACTTGGAGCTGGAGACAGCAGTGGCTCAGAATACATCCAGTTTTTGCAGTGGACCCGAGTTCCCAGCACCCACATGCTTATTCTCAACCATCTGTAACTCCATTTGCAGGGGATCTGACCCCCTCTTCTGGCTTCCTTAGGCACTATGTGTACATAGCATACACATGTGCACTCACTCACATACATAAACTAAAAATAAATCTTAAAAACAAAAAACAAAAAAACAAAAAAAAAACAAAAAAACCCAAGTTATGACCTGTGGTGGCTCTTCCTGGTTGTCAACTTGACTATATCTGGAGCAAACTACAATCCAGAATTGGAGGGCTCACCTGTGATCCAGATCTTGAGGCTGGAAGACACAAGTTTCTGACCTGGATCTTGGCATGGAGATCTTGAGGCATAGTGGCCATGAAAAGCTTAGGCCCAGGCAAGGTAGTATGCCTTTAATCCCAGGAGACTGAGGCAAGGAGATCTCTGAGTTCAAGGTCAGCTTGGGACAAAGCAAGTCCCAGACCCAGGTGTGGTGGTACACACCTTAATCTGGGCCACAACTTCTGGCACAGGCCTACATAATGACATTGGAAGACAGAAAATTCATTCTTCAACTGCTTGCACTTACTTGCCAACACATCTGTTGGGGCCTACTTCTACAGAAGACCAGCTGAAACAACTAGCCTTATGGGACTGAACAGGATTCTTGGACTTCCCATCACAGCTGCCCATCGTTGGGCTAGTTGGACTACAGACTGTAAGTCATTACAATAAATTCTCCTAAGATATAGAGTCAGACCGTAAGTTTTGTAACTCTAGAGAACCTTGACAAATACATGACCTAAAAGACCATGTATTTTGGTCTAAAATGGGCCTAAAGGCCCATGTTTTCTGATGAAACAAATCCTCAAGGTGTCCCATAGTACAGTTAGCAAGAACAGAAAAAATACTAAATAATACCTGTATTATGGGAAGGGGATGAATAGAGCCTCATTTTCTTTTCTGATTGTAGAATGTTATGTTCACAAAAATCTATAGAATCCTGATTCCTCACGAATCTGGTTTCCTATTCATATCTGTGGTTAATATTTGGTTCATGGAGAAAGGATAATTTTGTTAGGAAAGATTTAGACATACAACTACGTCTGTTTACTTCCATAATATGACTAAATTTGCTTCCCCCAACCAGTATCTGATGATAGCAAAATAAGACAAATGAAATTACTTGTCATAATTATCTGTACAGAAAAGGCTAATGTTTCCTAAAATTAGAACTGGCTACACCCCATGAGGTTGTTGTCATACAATGTAACTAACCAGAAGCCTACATAATAAGCTGGGCATGGTGGTACATGCCTTTAATCCCAGCACTTGGATCTTTGTGAGTTCAAGGCCAGCCTGGTCTACAAAGTGAGTCCAGGACAGCCATGACTTTACAGAGAAATCCTGCCTGGAAATGATATTTTCAAATATTACAAATAGCAAATGAATGTATTTCATAGAATATAAATGGTAGACGAGTAGCGGCCTTACACTTGGGGTAGGGTATGATTTTTAGAGGGTATGAGTGCCTGGAATCCCAGGATTGGGGGGGTAGAGGCAGGAGTACCAAGGGTTCAAGACCACCCCTGATTCCACATCCAGTGTGAGGCCTGACTGGGCTACAATGACTGTGCCTATCTGGTTGGAGGGAACCGGTTTCTCCTTTTGTCTTCTTCATTTGAGACAAGATCACAATGTTGGCCCTAGTTGAGCTGGGCCTCACTGTGGGGATGAAAAGCATGCGCCTCCACACCCACCTCTGTCCCTTTGCTTTTAATTTCTATTATCCTGCATTACCACTTGAGACTAAGAAACACTTTGTTTCTTGGTCTAGGTAAATTGTTTCTTTTCTCTTTTTTGTTTTGAAGACAGGGTCCATGTAATCTTGCTGTCTTAGAACTCAGAGATCCTTCTGCCTCTGTCTTGCTGTGATTAAAGGCATGCACCACCATGCTGGGCTAAATTGTTTCTTCAAAGAATCATTTGTCCTCAGTTGAAAGCTTGTACATAGTGTTACACACAGTTACACTGTAATTCCAGCCTCCTCCCTCCCCAGGCCCCACTGCTTATTTGCTGAGTCACTACCAGCTTACACTACCCAATGAACAGAACCTCTTAACCAGAATCAAAGTAAACAAGGCGGGCTCCTGCAGGTGGGTAAGTTGTGTATAAGGGAGCACAGAGATTCAGTCCAACAACCACCTCAGGAGCTGTTCTTCTAGCACTGGCTGCTTTTTTTGACAAGTTCCCTACCCCAACACTAGTCAAGTAGGCAGGTTTGCTGCTTAGGGAGGCAGTGATCTATTGGTCTGAATTGATTGTGGTCCCCCAATCGGGGATCACAAGCAATTGCCACCCTTGGTTTTTCAACACGGAGCACTGCAGTGACTGAATGATTGTAGCACCAACACGATAAGCACTAAGCACTAGGGTGTGCCTCAACATTGGAGACTTCTGTAATACATACCACCACTGCCAGGCAGGGATGGCGCAGGCCTTTAATCCCAGAGCTCGGGAGGTGGACACAGAAGGAGCTTTGAGTTTGAGGCCAGCCTGGTCTTCAGAGTGAGTTCTAAGACAGTCAACGCTACATAGAGACCTTGTCTCAAAAAACCAAAAATACTACGGTAGCACAAAGATTTTATTTTCTGAGACAGTCTCACGTGTACGACTGCCTCCTTGGTGGTGTTGGTATTACAGGCATGACCTACCATGCCTGATTTATCTGGTAATGGTGATGAAACCTAGGGCTTTGTGGGTACTAAGCACACACTCTACCATCTGAGGGACACCCCCAGTCTGCATAGTAACTCCTAACCAGGAACCTGTCTGGTACTAAGTTGTATTAGAGATCAGAAGCTGGGAACTGAGTTATATTCATTCACTGGCCACACACGTCTGTCTGTACGATTCCCATTTGTGTCTCAGTAGACTCTGGAGTTCTCACAAACGCCAAGCCTTAGGAGTTGTGTGCAAACAGCTGAGACAACACGGTTAATGCCAAGCGTTGTCTGTACTTTCTTTTATTATCACCATAGTCTTTGCATCAAGATACACAGCAGTGATAGCAGGTTTCTTTTTAAAGCTTAGTATTAAATATTAAATATCTCCCCCATTTTAATTTTAATTTTACATTACTCTGCCAAGAAAAAAAAAAGGATTTAAACTCAAGTTACTTGAAGCCTGGACGCACTTCCATGATTAGCCGGGCTACATCAAGACGTGGCTTTGTTTGTCCTGCAGCAGGAGCAGATCTAGGCCCTACAAAGATGGGACCAGGTTATAACTGTTTCTGAAAAGTGTGCTACAAAAATGGATGGCCTGTTGTCAGCCAGGTTACAAAGTAAGGATGGGGTAAGGGAGGGATATTTTCTTCAAGAAAAAACAAAACATCATTTCTGAAGAATCCCAGTTCATAATTTTTTTTTTTTCCCCAAAATGGCTGGAATGGGTAAAATCTCAACATGAGTCCCCACGTCCTATCTGTGAAGGACCAGCAGTTGCCTTGCTGAGGTGACTGCCAGGAATGCACATGGGAAGTGTACTGCCCGGAGGCTGTGACAGTGAGCTGAAGCGTCACTGGCACTGACTTCTCTAAGAGGTTTCTTCTAGAAACAGACAACTCAGACTCTTCCTGGTACTTCAGCAAAGAAGTTATTTTTAAAAGCACTTGGGAAGTTCCTCCTCCACCCCTCAGGTGGGAAGGCTCAGAGAAGGGAGTCGTCGGTACAGCCACCTTCTAGGCCGTAACGGAATTCCTGAAGGTTGGACACCCCATAGAAGTGGACGAAAGCTGCTGCCACCACCAGGACGTGGAAAATCTGATGAGACTGGAACTGTGGGAACAAACAGAGACCCACCTTTAGGATGGAGGAGTCAGAGGAAACATTTGCCTCTTCTGGTTTCTCCTTAAAACTGCTTTACATCATAAAAGTGACACTTGTTCTAGAGCATTGTAAGAAATTATGACACCAGTGTTGATCTTGCTCATCCTCTTCCTTCACAACGTACACTCAAATACTTCATGACCCGAATCTCTTACCACTTTCTACTCAGAGCTCTGACCCGGGCCAGTCACTCACCACCACAGGCCCTACTAAGAGTCATTTCTTACCCATATGTCAAATTTTCCAGGAAAGAAGCGCTCAGGAATCCGAGCAGCATAAAGGCCAGCTCCGGTGATGTACATCACAGCCATGAGGAAGAACCAGCCCATCTGGCCCACTGTGGTGGCCTTGACAAAGCCCTCAGCGATAGTAAAGTGCATGGTGGGTACAACACCACTCAAGCCAAGTCCCAGGAACACTCCTGAACAGAACAGACATGACTGTCAACAGGAAGTAGCTACGTGAAGGCACTGCTGTGAATCTGGAATTGATGTATTTATGAAAGCAACTGTTTTCTTATGAACTGGACATGTTTAAAAAAATTTAGTACCTCTGTGGGCACCTGCACACACACGACAGACACAGAGTCACACATATACAAATAAAATAAATAAAACGGGGAACTAGCACAGTGGTGCACTCCTTTAATCCCAGAACTCAGGAGGCAGAGAAAGGTGGATCTCATTTAGTTCCAGGCCAGCCTGGTCTACATACAGAGTTCTGGGTCAGCCAGTAGTAAGACTCTTTCTCAAAACATACAAAATTTGAAAAACTACAAACACAGACAACATACACACAATAAATAAATAAATAAATATTTTAAAAAGGTTTGTTAAAAATTATCTAATGGTCAACTTGGTATAGACCCAAACCAAGGCCTAGTGTGGCCCCAAAGCCAGAAGAGTAGGTTTCCCATTAAGATCATGGACAGGGCCGGGCAGTGGTGGCGCACGCCTTTAATCCCAGCACTTGGGAGGCAGAGGCAGGTGGATTTCTGAGTTCGAGGCCAGCCTGGTCTACAGAGTGAGTTCCAGGACAGCCAGGGCTACACAGAGAAACCCTGTCTCAAAAAAACAAAACAAAACAAAAAAACAAACCCAAACAAACAAACAAAAAAACCCTGCAAGATCATGGAAAGGGATGAAGAGATAGCTTGGCGTAGTGGTGTTTGCTTCCAGAGACTTCCCAGCACCCAGGCTGGGCGACTCACACCTGCCTAGAACTCTAGCTCCAGAAGATCTCCAGAAGATCTCACACTGTCTGTGCGCTCACGGGCTAATGCACATGTACACACAAACGAAGACATAGTCAACCCCTGGAGTCCAGCACCAGGAGACCTCACACCCTCTGTGGCCTCCATGGGCCCATGCACAGACACACAGTAAGACATACCTAAAGATAATTAAAAAACCTGCACAGAATTAAGCCAGTCAAAATTCCAGCATGGACTGGGGAAAGGTTCACAAGGTCCCACCCCAGAGGAGCTAGTGACAGTTGATGGATACTGGGAAAGTGAGCCATATTTCTTTGAGAGGTGTGGCCACTGGGAGGCTGTCCCTGCTTCAGGGACAGCTCCATATCCTGGGCACACGGGCAATACTGACTGACTAAACTAATGGACTATGTTAAAAAAAAAAGCAGGCATGAGGATGGAAGAGAGGGAATATATAGAATCAAAGTACACCATACACAGGCACAAAATTCTTAATGAAATCACAAAAGACTGAAGTAACCAGAAGTCTGATAGAAGTCTATACTCAGAAAGAGCAGTTGCCCAAAGCAGCAGGGACACATGAATATGCAACAAAGGAGGACTGAGTTCTTGTTCCTACACAGGACAGAACTGGGCAGAGACTGTCTGCTCTACTTTGCAGAAACAAGCGGATCTCTGAGTTCAAGGCCAGCCTGGTCTACAGAGTGAGTTCCAGGACAGCCAGGGCTACACAGAGAAACCCTGTCTTAAAAAATAATCAAAGCAAAAAACCAAACCAAAACAAAACCAAACAAACAAACAAAAAAGGGTGGCTCAGCAGTTAGGAGTGCTGGCTGCTCTTTGATAGGACCTGGGTTCCAGTCCCAGTACCCACATGGCAGCTCACAGCCAACCATATTCCAGGGGGTCCAATATCCTCTTCCAGCCTCTGCAGGCACCAGGTATGCAAGTGGTGCATAGACATAATGTGTGGGCAACACACCCAGACACATACACTAGAAAGGGAGCTAAGGCGTCTGAAAGCTTGGTGGCATTGCTCCAAGTACTAAAACCCTGAGCCTCTACATGGGTCAACATGAAGGAAGATGTCTAAAAGCTTGCTGTTATATTAGTTGCTATTAATCTTTATGCTCAAGGTATTTTATTCATCAAACCAGGAATTCCACTCCTGGTAGAGCGCACCAGGGTAGGTAAAGTTGGTTTATTAATGTTCGTTTTGAGGTGGGTTCTTGATCTGTACATCGCCCTTGCTACCTTGGAACACACGCACTCTTCCTGCTTCGTCCTCCCAAGTACTGGGGTGAGAAGTGCCAATCACCACACCTGGCTTGGCAATGCTAATTTTTAATCCCTCGTCTTAGTGCTTAGGATTCAGTCACTAAAACGATTGTGCTTGTTATATTTTTAAAGCATCAAAGCATAGATAAGCTTGAAGCTAGCTGACCAGTTGTATTATGACCTGCCCATTAGCACTGAAATACTAAGGGAAAACAACTTTGAAAATATGCACCACTTTTTGAGTTTTAAACATAAATCGGTTTGTGTGGATTTCATGAACTAAAACACAGGGTTGAGCTGATTCAACGCATGGTCCAATACCCTGAGCTTTACAACACTGTCCTGTATCTGCTCAGCCCCCCTCCCTTTTCTTCTCCTCACTCTCTGGTATTAGGGATTGAACCCCAGGTCTTGCACATACTAGGCAAGAGGCAAACACCCTTTTTCTGAAACTATTACGTCCAGCCCTTTTATCTTTTACTTCGAGATGGGGTCACCTGGCCTTGAACTTGATCCCAGCCACATCAACCTGAGTAACTGGAATTAAAGCAGAGGTTCTCCACCCGTGGGTCCACACCCCTTGGAAGGTTGAACCACCTTTTCACAGGGGTCTCCTAAGACCACCAGAAATCACAGATATTTACATTACGACTCGTAACTGCAGCAAAATTGAAGTTATGAAGCAGCAATGAAAATAATTTTATGGTTGGGGGTCAGCACTACCCGAGGAACTGGATTAAGAAGTCCCAGCGTTAGGAAGGTCGAGAACCCCTGCATTAGAGGCATGTGACACCAAGCGTGTTCCTACTTACCTGCTCTTGTCTGCCGGTGTTTAGGAGTGGCAAACCGGTCCCACTGTGCCACAATGATGGCAGAGATGCCCAGGACACAGACGATGGAGAGGTAGATGAGCCGTGGCTGTGGGGAGCAGTAGAAGGAGTAATAGAGCCAGGGGACGAAGCTCCCCATAATCAGTAGAGCAATCCCTGAATAGTCCAGTCTAAAAATAAGCCACACAGATCAAACGTGAACACGAGAAAAGAATGCCCGTGGCTCATTACCCAGTGAACTGTCTTTCACCTACACACAGACCTGACCATCTCGAGTCTCAACAGTCCCTATAATCTATCCTGTATCCAAACACCAACGCCACAAAGTTGAGAACATTTTGCTTTCCACTAAAAAAATTCTCCAAGAGCTCAGTGATAGTAGTGCACATTTCTAATCCCAGCACTAGGGAGGCAGAGGCAGCCAGATCTCTGTGAGTTCCAGGTCAGCCTGCTCTACAGAAGGACGTCCCCCCAACCCCCCCCAAAAAAATCTCTAAGAAGGCCAGGTGTGTGGCGCACGCATGCCTGTAATCCTAGCACTTGGGTAATGGAGGCAAAAGGGTGGGGAGTTCAAGGATACAGAGCGCACTCAAGTCCAGCCTGGGCTACACACAGCAGACATTTTTACAACATGACACTCAGGCTCTGGATTATCTCCCCAATCTGATGGAGTTCTAAAAAGAAAACCCTTAGATTAGGAGCTTCATTAGGGGATTTTTGCTTGTTTGTTTGTGAGACAAGGCCCTGCTAAAAGGCCTTAAAGGCGTTAGGCAGCCTCAACTGGTCTCCAGTTTTAGTTCCTTCTCCTCCTGAGTGCTGGAATTACAGTCACATGCCACCATGCTCCACAGAAGTACTTTTGTTTGTCCTGTCCTTACTGACTTTCTCCTTTACTTATTTGTGTGCTCACTGTTGCCTGAGTGTGGCCGTCAGAGTCGGTTCTTGCCTTCTACTGTGTGGGTCCCAGGACTGAGCCTGGGTCATTAAGCATGGTGGCAGGCACTTTTACAAACTGAACCATCTGACCAACTCTCCTTTTTTTTTTTGGAGAGAGCCTTGCTCTCTATCCCAGGCTGACTTGAAATTAACTATGTAGCCTGGGCTAGCCTGTGTAGCCTGAAAGTCACAGCAATTTTCTTGCCTTAGCCTCCTGAGGCAGAGATTACAAATGTTAGCTTCAGACCTATTTTTCTCCTTTATGATTTTAGACAGTGTCTTGCTATATTGTTCAGGCTTGCCTCAATTTTCTGAGCTCAAGTGGTCCTCCTGTCTTAGCCTACTGAGAAGCTTAGAATACAGGTGCATCCCACGCTTTGAAACTGACATGCAAAATAATAAAAATGTACTCTCATTACTGGAGTTACTGGGAGAAATAAAATAATCTACCACTATCACTAAGAAAGCAGGGACCACCACTATCCAAGTAAACAGAGCCCCATGCTGAGCTAGGACCATGGACTTCGCCTGGCAGATAGCTGATGCTTCTAGCACTGTCTGGCCAACAAGATAAGCTTTGCGTGGGACAGCACTAGCAGTCTAAAGCTCAGACTGCCTGCCACACACCACTTGGCCTGAGTCAATAGGAAGATAAGCTAGTATTAGGTACATGGTCTTGAAAGCAATCCATCAGCACCTCAAGTTTCACAAAGACACTACTGTTTCAGTAGGAGATATATCCCAGAATTGGTTTCCACCTGTTGAGGAGGCCATGGGAAGTTTATCACTAAGTTTTAGTTTCAGTAAGAAAAACGTCATCATCTTGTTCTAGCAACAGAAGAGAACACAACAGGGAGCTGTTGAGAGGTCCAACAGCTCCAAACGCCTGCTCAGCCCTGGGACAAGATGTGACAATAAAGCATGTGGTCTCTGCTAAGGCTGGCCTTTCAACTTACTTGGAAAAAGTCCGAGAGACCTTCTCTGAATGACAATAGACGGTGTGGAAGAGCCAGGAGAAGCTGAGGCAGAGCACTGCACCCAGAAAGAACATCCCAAAGACCACCTTCTCCTGTAGGGGAGCCATGAAGTACATATTTGGTCTGAGCATGGTCAAGATTCCCAGAAAGAGAAATAGCACAAAACCTGCACAAGACAAAAGGGAAAAACAACCCATGAGGAAATGTGGAATACGCACACGCACACACACTGTATACTGCTTCTATCAGTAAACAGGGAAATTAGCTATGAGAACTGACATCAGCAAGACAAACCAAGACAGTTTTATTTTATTAACTCTTAAATAAGTTGCTTGTTTTTATTTTATGTGTATCAGTGTTTTGTCAGCATGTATGTCTGTGTGAGGGTGTCAAATACCCTGAAACTGGAGTTACAGACAGTTATGAATGCCATGTGCACCCTGGGAATTGAACCTGGATCCTCTAGAAGAATGCCCAGTTCTCTCAACCACTAAGCTATCTCTCCAACCCCGACATTGTGTTTTGGGGACAGGGTCTCATGTATGCCTGGTTGGGCTCCAACCGCTCTGTAGCTAGGGTGATCCTGACTTCTCACCTCCTCAACACTGGGACTGCAGGCATTTGCCACCATGCCCAGTTTACATGGTCCTAGGAATCAAAGCCAGAGCTTCTTGGAGCTAGGCAAGCACATGTTCTCAGGCCACAAAAATACTATTCTGTAAAATGGTGGCAATTTAGGAAACAGGAGTTCCCTCTACATGGATGTTCCAGCAGGAATCCAAAGCCAATATGCAGTGCCATTCCCCCATGTTCTGGGCCTTCTGCCCTGTGGTAAAGACCAGCGATCAACTGAAAAGTAAGGTGACCTACCGGTAACGTAAAGGTGAGACTCCTGATATCAATTATTCACAGAAATTTTATTCTCTCTCCATGGACAAATTCCTTGGCAAGTAAGATTGGAATTCCTTTTTTGTTTGTTTCTTTAGTTAGCCTGGAACTCCTATGTGAACTAGGTTGGCCTTGATCTCACAGATAGAAGTGCATCACCACCAACAACCCAAGAATACAATATTGGTATAGCACTCATCACTACAAACTGGATTTTTCCTCATCCAAATCACTCACCAAGAAGATGTGTCCAGATGTTGCCAGTTTCTGTGTGGATGCGGAAGATGCTCTTGAAGCAAGCCCGAAAGGAGGGCATAGGTGGTCTGTGGCCATGTAGCAGGTAGTCATTGTCTTTCAGCCAGTCAGGAAGCACATCGTATGGGATGACCCTCCAACGTCCCTCCCAGACCTACAACACACACAATGCCTTTAGATGGGCTGCAGTGAAAATTATCTTTCCTGGGAAACCCTCACTGAAGAAGAACCTGCCTAGGAGGCTGTCACTCAGGCCTCAGATGGTCCCAAGTTCCAGGAAAATAAGGCTGGACTTGGAGACACCAAAAACAGGAAAGTGGGGCCAGCAGGGGATTGGCTGATATTTTGGTCACTTTATGGGGAACCTCCTTTATGCTCCTTGAATTTTCAAAATTAATATAATGAGAGAAGACAAAGAAATCATAAGCATTCTTTTCTTTTTCTTTTTTCCTTCTTACTCCAGCCCTGCTCACTTTGGCCCAAAGATTTATTTATTTATTATATGTAAGCACACTGTAGCTGTCTTCAGACACACACCAGAAGTGAGTATCAGATCCCATTACAGATGGTTGTGAGCTACCATGTGGTTGCTGGGAACTGAACTCAGGACCTCTGGAAGAGCAGTCAGTGCTCTTAACCGCTGAGCCATCTATCCAGCCCAAAAGCAAGTTTTTCACAAACACAAATCTTTTCTCTGATGTTTTCCTGGAGTCTTCTGGCTCCCGCTCCTCTGTCTCTATTTACTCCTCTGAAGTTCTTAATGTGCTGATTCTATATCTTTGTAAAGAAGGAATTCTTTCTTCTTCATTTTAAAAGTTTTATTAATTAATTAATTTATTAATTAATTTATTTATTTAATATGTATATGCTTTGGCATACGTGTGTAACAGTGTGCAAGTGAAAATCAGAAACATCCCAGACAGGCCTGCCCCTCCCCTGCCCCTTTCCCTTCCGGCTCCAGGCTTTACCTTATATACGAACTCCTCCATCTTCTCCATGGCATGGTGGGCTTGCAGAGGAAGCGTCAGGACCCGCACCTCCTCCTCCTCCTCCTGAGGCACTGGGCATGCTTGTTCTTCTTCAGCCTAAGGAAACAACAAGCATCAGTCTAGCCATCACCGCCTAAACTGCTCACTTCTGGAGAGATCCAAACACACAGCACTCCACACAGCCTCTTCGTCATCAGAAGCTGGGCCTTCACTCCCAAAGCACGATACTTGCTGAGTTCTTCACAGTTGTCTGGGATTCGTACTTTGTCTACACTGAAGTTAAATTCGATTTGGCACACAGGAGGCAGACTGAGACTAGTGCTGGAAGAACACAGGCATAGTGCACCAGGCCTATATATTTTTAAAATTGAGTTTCTTCTCACTTACTTAAATTTTATTACAGGTACATGTTGCCTTAGATGTTATGTGCCTGTTCTCTTAAAACATTTTTAAAAATTTTATTTTGTGTCTGTATGCACGGGCGCGCACACACATCCACACCTGTCAACAGCTGGAGGAAGTAGGTTCCCACCTTCTACTTTGGAGGTTCCAGGGATCACACTCAGCTCATCAGACTTGACAGCACGCACCTTTACTCACTGAGCCCTCTTGCAGCCCCTATTCTCTTTTGAGGGCAAGTAGTCCTCAACTTCCCCCAAATTCCCAAATAGTCTTCTTATCTTCCAGTCTACTACTATTCTCTCCACCTCTGTCTCTCACTCCCCCCCCAACCCCCCCAAGCATCTCCCTATGTAGCTCTGGCTGGCTTGGAATTCATTACCAGACTGGCCCCCACAAACCAAGAAGACCTACTGCCTCTGCTCCTGAGAGCTGGGATTCAAAGTCCGCACCATCATACTCAGCCCCACACAGTGACAGACTTAGTGATGACTGCGGCAATCTTACCTGTCACTCTCTGATCATATACTCTGGGGTTGCTATCATGACAACTGTGGCTAACCGTGATGGCATATACTTTTAATCCCATCACTGGGAGGCAGAGACAGGAGGATCAGTGTGATTTTGAGGCCAGTCTAGTCTACTTGATAAGTTAGTAAGTTCTAGGCCAATTAGAGCTGCATAAAACACCAAATAAAATAACTGCTCTTGCAGAAGACCCGGGTTGCAGCACCAGCATGGAGGTTTACAACTGCCTGCAGCTCCGGTCCTGAGGGTCCGATAGCCTCTTCTAACCTCCACAGGCTGTTGCATGATGTGCTGAATGTAATTAATACATATATGTATAATATATAGTTCCTTTAAAAATCAAAATGTCCATCACTTCCCACCCATGGCAACTCCCAGGCATATGGGTCCTCTGAACTGGTCCACTCAAAGCAGTAGTACTGACTCCTGGGCACCCAGCACAGCAATCAATCCCTCCTTCAATCAATCCATCCATCCATCCTTCCTTCCTTCCTTCCTTCCTTCCTTCGAGACAGGGTAGACCAGGCTGCCCTGGAACTTACAGAGATGTGTTTCCCGCTGCCTTGCGGCGCTGGGATTAAGGATGCTGGGATTAAGGATGAGTGCCACTATACCCACTAAGCGCAGCAACTTTTGTTGCTGATGTTGTTTTAGAGAAAAGGTCTATATAGCCCAGGCCAAGTTCAAATTTGCAATCCTCCTGCCTCAGCCTACCAAATTCTCAGAATTTGGTAGAAATTGGTGAGAACAGAATATGTTACCATACCCAGTCTCCAAGAAAGTACGTGCCTTAAAGAGAAAGAGAGACAGAGACAGCAACAGAGACAGAGAGACTTTTCTCCTGATCCAGGGCTATAGAACATAGATGGGAAGTCTGGTAGCTCATTTTCTCTGGGCTGTGTTCACACGTTCTCCTGTGTAAGACCCTAATCCCGCTAATCCCTCTTAGACTTTTCTGGTGAAACTTTAGCTTGCCCACCCAATACTCACTCTTCCTCTCTTCTCCTTAGAAACAAAGGTTCATTCAGGGTGGCAATGTTATTGCAGTTTTAGATCCAGCTTCCTTAAAGGACAGGTCCCAACCTTCCATGAAGAATATGGCTGCCTTCTGGGGGGGGGGGGCTACCCAGTCTTCTTCCGCTAACTCCTCTAGAGGGAGGAGAGCGGCCCTCCTTACTCCCCCCTCCTTCATGGTGCAGGGCCATGGATGTGACAGGGGAGCCTCCACATCAGCTCTGGACTGGTAACTTCTACAATCTTGTACCTGAGAGATCTCCACTTGTCACAGTGGAAGGAATTTTTGTCTATTACACTAATTCATGTCCATCTAGTGATTATTTATTTTACTGCAGTTCTTCTGTTGGACACTGAGTTTACATAAGTACTGGGTGGTCTTTTGGGAAATTAACTCCCAAAGCTCAGAGACAAAAATAAAGACACCTAAAACCAGCACAATAAAGACTCGCACAGAACGATTCCCAGGGTACTATGGGTAATTTGGAAGTGAGGGGAGATCTTAAACAACAGACTGAAAAGGCTCAGTAGGCACTGGTCAGGGGATCAACTCTGGAAACCAGCTTACCTTGGCCGGGCTGCTGGCTGCCCGCTTGCCCTTCTCCTCCAGCAGGGGTCCCAGCTCAGCCAGCTCCACTGTGTCAGCTTCTCTGTTACTAGAAGGAGCCCCATTGCCCTGTGCCACGGCAGATCCTTTGTGGGAAGACATCTGGCTGGTACCTCAGTGCCTTGCAGCTTCAGCTTGAGGGAAGGTTGGGGTCTCTCAGCCCCAGAGGGCAGAGATCTTCCTGTGATGGTGGACACTGCAAATACAAACATGACAACACTGAGTTGGTTTCTGTAATGCTACGCTGAATATGACACAGCTAATCAGCTTACCCTGCCTCTCTCTAACTGTAGAGGCTAGCTCATTGTTTAAATAAAATCTACTGTCTTCTTTAGAATGTTATGCTTCACCATATAATATTAAACTCTCTAATCTCACCTATATACAAATATAAAATTTCATGTATACATATATAATCTTATATATATGATCTCATTAGATAGAAATATAAACAAAAAACCACCTAGTTGTCTGCCTTCACAGGTTCTATTGTCACTGTACCAAACTATCATCAACACAAAATGGGTACCCTCTCTGAAAAGGCTCCCACAGGAATGAGCCCACTGGTGAGAACGGTAATACCTGCTGCTCCTCAAACCCATCTCCCCATGAAAGGCCTAGATGGCAACTGACATCAAAAAACACCAAGACCAGCAGTAGGGTATGCTCTCTACTGTCTATCTGGCTGTTTCATTTCAGTACACTCAATAAATTTTTCTTTGTGGGGGGAAGGGGTGGGGAGTTGAGACCACCTCACACTATCTAGTTGGCTTGGAACTTGATATGTAGACCAGCCTGATTTCAAACTCAAGAAATACACCTGCCTCTGCCTCTGCCTCTGCCTCCCGAGTGCTGAGATCAAAGGTGAGCACCACCATGCCTACCTTTTTCTTTTTTAAGTGAAGTCCACATCTGGCTACAGTATTAAGAGAGCATCTAGAAATAGATTAAATCTCAACTGTACTCACTTGGCCTTTCTCTAGACATATATGACAAGCACGCCTTGCTCTGCTTATGTTTTCAGGGTTACGGCCTGGGCTCAAGGCTCATCACACTCCTCACAGCAAGCAATGACCTACCTGGAAGCAGGAAGCTGGAGACAAGGAGGCTCCCCACGTTTGCCCTTTGCCACACACACACCTAATCACGGGCTCTGCACGCGCGCGTCCCAACCACCACAGCCCATAAACCTAAGCCCCACTCGCATTACTTTTCTATAAACTAGATACAGGCATGCAAGATCCTTTAGGAAATATCAGAATTCAGTCTTCTCAGAACATTCTCAAACATTCTAGGATTTTCTGCATTGGACATTTTTATGTAATACTTTCAAATTAGGCCTCAGGAAGGTATAGAGAAAAGGAAAGTTTCCAAAGACTCCTATGTGGTGGTATTACTTGGGGGTATTACTTCCTTCTTCCAGAGACAAGGGCCTTTGTTACTCATAGCAACAACCCTAGCCAGAAGATTACCACAGGGCAATGCAGAGACAGCACAGTGGACTGTATGGTGAGAGAGACATTTCAACTTAGGAGACTGGCTCTTTCATGTTGGGAAGTAAACATGACTACTCCCTCAAGACACACGGCTTCACCCATGGCAGCTTACTCTATAAACAAACATCTGTGGCATCTGTACTAGTTTTTACCCAAGAGTAATCTCAATTCCCTCTCAGGGATTATAATTAGGTATATGTAGGTTATGGTTAATCTTAGGGATCAGTGACTGGATTAAGGGGCATCCAGATAGTTGGTAAAGCATTCTCTGGGGTGTGGGGTTTCAGGAAGAGGCTGACATTTGATTTAGTGACCTGAGTGAGGACAATCAGCTCTCACCCGTGAGAGTGAGCATTATCTAACTGGCTACCCCACAGGTAGAATGGAACAGAAGAAAAGTGAACTTTGAGAGTGTGTGGTAATGCACACCTTTAACCCAGCACTCAGGAGGCAGAGGCAGGTGGATCTTGGTGAATTCAAGACCAGCCTGGCTTACACAGAAAGTTCTGGGCCAGCTACACAGTGATACCCTGCCTCAAACAAACAAACAAACAAACAAACAAACAATAAAATCCTCTTGTAGACATTCAGAACTCTAAGGTGAGCACCAACAGGCTCCAGGTTCTCAGCCATCAGTTACTAATTGCGCCACTGGATTCCCTAGTTCTCTAGCCTGTAGATGGTCCATTTTGGGAGTTAATCTCCACACTCATGTGGGCTAATTCCCCTGAACAAATAATGCTCCTTCCTACCTGCCTGCCTGCCTTCTATTGGTTCTGGAGATGCCTGACTAATAGTTTAATCTGCCCTCAGGTGAAGGCAATCCTCATAGGACCATGCATCATCCTAGGCTTCACACACACACACACACACACACACACACACACACACACACAGCTGAAAGAGTCAAATCTAGTCCCCAGAGAGACACAAACAATAATTCATTACCTAGTACACCTTTATGTCAACAAAGCCAGTTCCTCCTCCTTTTAGTGCACAAGACTGGGACAAGTCATTTGCCCACACACACAATCACAAGCCACACTTGAGCTCAAGAAGAACAGGAAACTGGAGGCTCCTGGAAAGCCCAGAGGATAAGCAACTCACGTGAGAAGCAATATTGGGAAATCTTAACAGCTGACCTCAAAACATCCTTCCTCAAAGGGAAGTCTTACTGAATAAACAGTTTCCAGAGATTAATTGCTAACACTGAGCAACAAACAAGCAAGCAAGCAAGCAAAGAGCTTTGGTCATCTTTGAGAAGTCTGACCAGAAGGACACACTAAACCTCCAGTTACTTAAAACAGGCAACGGGGAGAGACGACACACAGGCACTCGAGTTCTGGAGCACAGTAGTACATGCATCCTAAATGACACAGACCCACAGTTTTCGTCTGAATCCGTATTTCAAAGTGAATGAATGGGGCACACGTCAGCCAGAAAGCATGATTTATCACCATACCACTGGTCAAAGTTGGTGCCCTTTTGCTCTACCGTGGGGCTTTTCTTTCTTTTATCCTTCTCCCCAGAGTAAGCCAGCCAACTCATTCACTGAATACTTAACGAATGTAGTTCGTTCTATAAGGTCCTTTGGTGTAATGAGACGGCATACATTAACTTGTGACATGATCTCACTGCTCCAGCAGGACAGCAAAGGCACAGAATAGCACAAAGTTCAGATTATATAATAAGAGTTCAAAGATCAGAAACAATCCAAGTTGGTATTTTTGCTACTTTCTCTAATTGACCAGGAAAGTTGAGACAGGAAAGGAAGAGAGGGGGATCTGAGGTCTGGCAGAGAAAAGAGCAGTGCACAAGACCCTGAAAACATGGCTGCTATAGCATGGACCACTCACCAACAGGAAATTACAAGCATCTTAGTTGTTAATTTAAATCAACACAAAGCCCTAAGACTGATTCCAAGAGACGCCATTCTACTCTGTGCCTGCCTCTAAATCCTTATGCATTTTAGAGGAAACACCTTTCCTCTCAAATGGGCCACACCCAGTACGGCAAATTATGACTGGGCCAAACTCAAGAGGGCATTTTTGTTGGGATCTCTACCACTCAAGCTAATAAACTTTTACCACTAGGCTTCCCAGCTGGATAAATGCAATCTGTTAGAGACTAAAGCTTTGGAGAAGGAGAGGCATTTGAGTTCCTACAAAAGATAATCCCGCACCAAACCTGGAGAAAAAGTTGAGTTTTAATCACCAGTCAATTAACTGGAGAGTTGCCCTTAGAGATTTTGAAGATAATTTATTCTCTGAAGCAGTTTCCAAGTTTTCCAGGCTATGACACATACTTTCCCTGGAGTCTAAGGCGCAGGCAGAGCTTCTAGATTTGATCTAAGGTTCCAGGACCTTTAAAGAGTGTGTGGGTGAGTTGGGGTCTACCTATGCAGCTTGCTTCTCATTGTTCTACAGACCAGCCTGGTAGTCCAGACAAAGACCCATCTTCTCCTTTACCCAGCCTGTTAGGGAGGTTGATTTCATCACTCCACTGGGGAAAAATGAGTCAAGGCAAAGGTCTATGTGCAACATTCCCACACTACAGAAATGGGACCTTCTCTATACTTGATGCCAAGTGTCACTGCCTCAGAATCTGAAGGGGAGACAAGTCACAATCTAACTGCCTTTGAAGCTCTCCTATCTCAACAGAAGAGAATAGGTCTTTTTAATCTCACAGGCAGGCAAACTTCCCTACGGCCAGACCCAAAGAGAGGAGGAGGGAGAAGGGGGGGAAGGGGTGGGGGGAGGGGGGAGGAGGGGGAGAAAGAGAAGGGAAGAGGGGAAAGGAGAGGGAGAGGAGAAGGGGGAGGACAAACAGGATGTATTTTTCATGTCACTACCTCATCTCTTTTTGAGACAGGGTCTTGCTATGTTGTCCTGCCTGGCTTGGGGCATCCTGAGTAACCTAAATTGGTCTAGAAACTCTGGCAATCATCCTTCTGCCTCAGTCTCCAGAATGCTGGGCTTACAGGTATGTCCCACGCCTTGCTAGCTGCTTTTTAAAAAAAAAAATCTAGCACATTACAAATATTTGGTCAACACAGTTGCACAATATAGCACTCACAATAAACTGTGTACCCCCAAATTCACTTAAAACTGTTTATCCCCAAACTCACTTTAAACTGTGCCCTCCCAGAGTCCCACTGAAGCACATGGAAACTGGTAGGTACTTGCTTAAAAGCCAAGCACCTGGAACTGGTTTGACTAGAGAGTTATCTTCAAGATCTTTGCAGATCAACTTGCAGTTATAAACAAACTTCATAAACCCTAGTCATACCCCCGTTTCTAAACAGCAAAATGGGACAAAGCTCAGCATGGTGAGGACTGTCTGATGAGCAGACTGAGAACAAAGGAACATTAAAGATAAAATGTAACAAGTTTGATGAATACCAGTACCAAACAAGAAAAACACATTACTTAATAAAGCTCTTAGATGTGACTGTGACTACACAGCCCCTCAGAGTGCCCAGCAGATGAGCAGGATACTGTAGCCGGGTGTATCAGAAAGCTTCAGCTTGGCTGTACATTACTGCCTACAGAAGCAGGGAACAAAACTGCCTGCCTACAACAGGGTAAACTCTGTCCTTTAATCTGAGAACATCTACTGAGTATATAAAATGTACAGCTCTGGCAATTGCTACAGGCAGACGGCAAAGCACAGGAAGAAGCATGGAATGGTTGGCCCTTTAAGAAGGGGTCGTCAAGCCAGGCAGTGGTGGTGGTGGTGGTTGGGGTGGTAGTGGCGCACACCTTTGATCCTAGCACTTGGAAGGCGGAGGCAGGAGACTCTGAATTCCAGACTGGCCTGCTCTACAGATTTCCAGGACAGCCAGGCCTACCCAGAGAATCTCTGTCTAGAAAAACAAATCAACAACAAAAAGGGGGTTGCTGAGGGCTAGAGCACTGGCGGAATAGCTAAAAGCACTGGCTTTTCCAGAGGATCCTGCTGTAATATATAGCATTCACATCAGCTCAGTTTTGAGGGAGCCAACCCATCTTCAGTGGGCAACAAGCATGCACATACAGACCCAACAGTTGTACACATTGTTAACAAAATTTTAAGGGTGTTTATTGAATAATTTCTTTTCTTTCTCCTCCTCTTTTTTGCTTTGTTGTTGTTGTTTTGAGACAAGGTTTCTCTATGTCACCCTGGCAGTCCTGGAACTTACTCTGTAGACCGGGCTGGCCTCAAACTCAGAGATCTACCTGCCTCTGCCTCCCAAGTGCTGAAATTAAAGATTAAAAGTGTATGTCCCTACCACCTAGGAGATCATTATGAAGCTAAGAGCTAACAGGTGCTGAAGGACCTGAGAAGAAAAGCTTCACTTCAGCTGAAATCATCAAGAAAGCTTCGTAGATCTATCTTAAGATTCAATAGGTATGGACCTCTGAGACAGGACATTCCAGGGGGGCACAGTTGTGTAAACGGGTGTTTACATGGTAACATGGTTACCCAGAGCAGCGAATAATGCATTTTCCATCTGGAAGCTTAAAAAAAAAAAAAATGAGGTCAATCTGAAGTGACACAAGTTAGCCTACCATCCGATTTAAGGTGCTGTACTCTGTCCATGGCGGGGGTGGGAGGGGTGGGACCTATGAAATTAAGGCTGCTTTCTAGGACTCTCTCTTTCACACAGGCAGTCACTTATTTACTTCTTCCTCAGAAATCTTGTTATTTCTGGGCTACTGTGAACACCTCTGCTTGAGATTATACTGTGCAGTTTTTGAAGGTCCACACCAATGTCCAATACTTTACTGATAACACCAGCTTTTAAAGACTGACTTCTCAAGAACCTTTACCAAAAAATTTACACAGAAATTACTTCTGTTTAAAGAAATGCAGTGGCTGCAGTCTGGGAACCCTGACACTGCAATCTACTTAGCACCATCTTATCTGAGTTCCTGGCAGTGTACAGATGCTATAAACTCCCAGGAACAGCGACTGCACCATCATCACAGTCTGCCCTACACTATCAAAAGAAAAAAGGCAGTGAGCACATCCCACAAGACTTTGGTTCGGAAAAGAAACACCCACTGCCATCTTCGTTTGATTTTTCCACACAACTGCAATTGCTGGGTTTTCTGGTCCGTGTGCTAAATACTCGAGGGAAATAATCTGATTATAGCAGACCCCACGGTCTCTTAGTGCTCCCCTGACATCGGAAACTATGTAAACTGAAATTCGTCCAGCTTCTTCAACTACGAAGCGCCAGAAACTGACGGCGCGCCACTTTATTTTCTTAAAACCAAGTGCGAGACCCAAATTCTCAAACAAGCCAGCATCCATCCACCCTAGACTTCTGAGATGAAATGTGGTCCTTCCCAACACTTCGGCATCTTGTTTACATTCTAGCTGAGTAGTACCTTAGGCCTGTCGACTCTCCATCCACCTCCCTGCCGATCCTATCCAGGAGGGAGCCCCGTCACGATTGACCTGCGGATCGCGGTGGGGGCCTTAGGGTTCCCGGCCACCGAGGGCCGGTGTTCCAGCACCCAACTCGCAGGCTCAACTCCGGGGGTCGCCAGAAAGGCTGGAACGCGGTCGTCTCCCGCGCGGCTACGGAGACAGCACTCGCGGACTGCCCGGCCCCGACGGAGGCGAGCAGCCCCCTGAACGGAGGCGGTGCGAGGTGGGAGGGGCCGGAAATGTTTACGGCGGACCTCTCGGTGGGCCGGGCGGTGAGCGGAGATCCAGGAGCGGGCCACTCGCGCGCTGTCCGCTCCGGAGCCTTCAGGGCCCGCGCCCCGCCCACCCCAGACCCCGGGACACTTACGGCCTGGCTGGCTGCCTCTGCTGGGGGCCGCAGGCCGGGGCGCTACATCCCGCGGCGCTGGAGGCGGCCTGCGGCCGAGGGGCGCCCGATCCTCAGCGCCCTGCCCGCGCCGGAAGGGCCGCGCGACCGCACAGCGTCACCTCCGCAGCCGCGTCACCTTCCCGGCGCTACCTCGCCCCCTCCCAGCCAGGCATTCCTGCGCGTGCCAATCATCCGGGCGCGCTCGCCCCGCCCCGCCTCTGATCTGACCAATCGCTGGCTCTGGCTGTCCCAGCTTGGCCTCACACTGGCGGACTGCAAAAACCTCTTCTCAGGGCGTACACTGGGGCGCGTGACGGAAAAGGGGGCTGGGAGAATTAGCTAGGAAGGAAAGCTGAGTTTCCCACCCCACGGTCTCCCTTTTCAGCTCCGAAACACTTTTTTTACTTTCTCAGTACTGGGAATTGTACCTCTAGGCAATCTCTAGTACCGAAAAATCTCCCCCCCCCTTCTTTTTCCAAGACACGGTTTCTCCTTGTAACCCTGGCTGTCCTGGAACTCGCTCTGTAGACCAGGCGGGCCACCCACTGAGATTCGCCTCCCTCTGCCTTCTAAGTGCCGGTATTAAAGGTGTACGCCAACAACGCCAACCCACACTTTTATTTTTGTTTGAGAAAGGGTTAAATTTTGCAACTCAGGTTACCCTTGTAGTAACATCCAGCCTCAGCCTCCAGAATGCTGGAGTTCCAAACGTGGGCTACCATACACAGCTCCAAGTCTTTATTTCTATATCCAATTCCCTAATCCCTCCCTCTCTTCCTTTGGTATGCTATTTATGGAAAGACTACCATGATTCTAGCACTCAACTGGATTTGACTTTTGGTTCCTGTTATTTATCAGAAAGGGAGAAGTTGTTTCAAACAAGCCTAACTTGACAGTTTTCTGCGCCAGTCCATGTTTCCATGTGATCGAGAGGGCACATCTTAGAAGACAATATAGAGTGTGCTTCTCTACCGGAGCTGAACCACACAATATATGATTTTGGGACTGTTCATTTCCTTATACTCCAAAGCATGATGCACAGCCGATACCGCTCTAGATGCTAGGGAAAGTGACCAAATGCTAGATAGATGCCCCAGGAGAGTAAGGTCAACTTTGTTTTGATTAAAAGCATGGACTCTGGGTTCCTGTAGATAAGTTTCCCTTCCCAACCAGCCCATGATCTTTACACATTACTGAATCCTTCCAAATCATTACTTAATCTGGAAGTGAAGGGAAACAGTGCTACTTCATCAGCTGTGTCAGGATTAAGGACAGTTCATGGCAGTGTCTGCACGATGCCTGGCAAATGGTTAGTGCTTCATAACAACTAGCTATTTTTTTTAAAAGATTTGTTTATTTCATGTATATGAGTACACTGTAGCTGTCTTCAGACACACCAGAAGAGGGCATTGGACCCCATTACAGATGGTTGTGAGCCACCATGTGGTTGCTGGGAATTGAACTCAAGACCTCTGGAAGAACAGTTAGTGCTCTTAACCACTGAGCCATCTCTCCAGCCTCAACAACTAGCTGTTATTAATATATTACCTGCTGTACAAAACCTGAAAACTTCTGACTGAGCCCAAGTTTCTTCAGCATGCTCCCCCATTTAAAAGTGTTTTTAGTTAAATTATTTTAGATTTTTTTTTAAAAAAAATCTTTTTGTTGTTCTTTTTGTTTTTTCAAGACAGTTTCTCTGGGTGGAGCTTGCAGACCAGGCTGTCCTTATACTAACGGAGATCTGCCAGGCGTGCACCACCACCGCCCACAGCATGGCCCTTCAAAAGCTAGCTTTGGGCTACTCTCGGGCCTCGTGTTCTTCTATCTTCCTTTGGTATTTTGGACCTCAGCACATTTCTACTTCTCTTTCATTCCTCTGGCTTTTGCACCCTGTCCTTCTGTGAACTGTTCCTTCCCTTGCCAGTTTCCAAACGATCCAAGCAGTTTACAATGCTCAGTTCTAGGTTTGTTTTGGCTTTGGGCACAGCTAATCCTAAATTCAGCTTCAGGCTCGGCCAACCACTGGCCAGCTGGATTTCTTCTCACAAATCCTTAAGCTTCAACTCTCAGGATTAGCGTAAGGATTATATTGTGCAATGTAGGCAAAATCCCTCCAATGGTACCCAGTACATGTCTGCTAACAAGATGTAAATTCTTCTCTTTCTCAATCTCTTCCTATTAGGACCCTAGTGTCCTAGGACCCTAGCTCTGCAGTGGTGTTGATCACTCTGTGCTGTGATCTTAGACTGAAGGAGTTTGGGGGAGAAAGCCTATCACCAGCTATCCTTGGTCACAGATGTAACCACAGGATACACACTTGCTCACATGATAGCTCCTTTTTTTTTTTTTCTTCAGTTTTTCGAGACAGGGTTTCTCTGTGTAGCCCTGGCTGTCCTGGAACTCACTCTGTAGACCAGGCTGGCCTCGAACTCAGAAATCCACCTGCCTCTGCCTCCCAAGTGCTGGGATTAAAGGCGGACTGCCCGGCACATGATAGGTCCTTAATACATATTTGCAATCATTTCTTCACAAAACAAGAACTAGTAGGCATCCACACAGGACACTCTCTGCTGTGCTGCTTTGGTAAGTTCAATAATCCTAAGAATTTCCTCTCTGAGGGTGAGGTGGCTCACAGAGCAGTGGCATACACAACTAGCTGATCAAGATTAATATTAGATGGAATAACACCCAACGGAATTCACTGAAGAACCATTCCATTGCCACTGGAGTGTGTGTGTGTGTGTGTTTGATTGTGTGTGAATTCTGAGGGTCCCATAAACTTTCTGTCAGGGGCTCCAGAGACAGAAACACAGTTCCATACAAAAACAAATGCAAACAGAAAAATGTTGAGAGCCCGGAGAGATGGCTCAGCAGTTAAGATTGCTGGCTGCTCTTCCAGAGAACCAGTGTTCCATTCTTAGTGCCCATATCGCACAGATTTCCAATGTCTGTAACTCTAGTTCCATGCGATCTGATGCCATCTTCTGGCATTCTTGAGTACTGCATGTATATGGTGCATAGCTATGCATGCAGTCAAAACACCTATGCATATAAAATAAGATGAAAAGCAAAACTACAATGACCTTCCTACTGAATCCAAAGCATCGTTTTCTCCCAGTGAGACTGCCAACGTAACCATGTCTTAGTCCTATCCTGGGAGAATGGAGTAGACCGGATCAGGCGTTCTCTAGCTTAGCTATTTAGGACTGATGGGCCTGAGAGAGGCCAACTCAGTCCAGTCACCCAATCTGTTCAGAGCTGGTGATGTCAGCTTACTTTTTAAAGATGTCCCTTCCAAATGGAAAGGCAGCACTTTGTTTTGTACGCCGGGTACCCTGAAGGATGAATAACATGAAGATGGGTAAACAGAATGGGGGGAAGACTGACCAAGTTAAGGGACCACGGAGAGGGATACCCACACTCTAAAACCCCCTCTAGCTGTGTTTTCTTCCCTCCACCTCTGAAGCCTCCAGGGAGGAGCTGGGCTCTGCCTCTGCAGAACAGCTGCAGGAATAAGCCCTGGGTCTGGTGACAGCTCACATTTCAGCATATGGCATAACTCCTAAGAAGCTCTTTAAAACACCCAGGAGATTGTGTGCTGGGAGCCCTTCCCTTCCAATGTTCTTAGGAGACAAGGACCCCGACTCGATGCTTCCTTGAGATCACCCAAGCCTCAGCTGCAGTTATTAGAACAGCCAGACACTCCTTATACAAGCAGCAATCTTAAGTTGTGGGTAACCATTTCACTCCAGCCTGGGCAGGGGCTGATACACACACACACACACACACACACACACACACACAAATATATATATATATATACATCAGCCTCCTTTCTCTGAGGTTTAGAATTCTGGAAAATAATTCCTTTCCTACAGTTTCTATAGGACTGTGAAGAGCTGAATATGGAACAAAACGTATTGCCAAGTCCATTCCTTTCATCACAGACAGACACAAAGGTGACCATGATGCTCTCAAAACTAGGCAGCCTTATAACATACATACACGCTCCCTACTTTCTGGCCCTAGAGACCGCTCCTTGAGCCTCATCTGGACCTTTTATCACAAAGAGATTAGGATAAAGGAAGCTTCAAGGGAGTGACTTAGCTTTGACCTGCATCGACTATAGCAGAGGGAGGGTTGTTTTTGCAAGCATCCAGATTCCAGGATGAGACACAAAAGGCTGATGCTCACAGCAAAGGCCCAGGCCTCTTGGTGTTCAAGAATTGACTAGGGATAACAGCACACATGGGATCAGAGAGGCTTCGAGATGCTCAGTAGGTGAATCGCATCTTTTGTGAATAGCCCAGCTTATCCAAGTTAGGGTGGCAGGCCAGCTGTACCATAGGTGGTGGCCCACAGAGCAGCAGCAGCACATCCTCTCCTGGAGCAGGCAGGTGCTCCTGGATCATGTCAGCAGTAACAAAGCCTTTGCTGTAGGTCCAGTCTGGAGGATAGGGAAGAGAGGAAAACACGTGCTTCGGGTCCATACCAGCAAGGGAATGTGATGTTTCCAGGACAGACCCATGGGCAGACACAGAAGGGATCCTGAGAAGGCCTCAGGTTGGAGCAGCAACTACAGCCACATCCCTGCCACCCACCTGAAAATCGGAGCCTGACACAAAGGGATCAGGGTGCACCTGGATTTGGGATTCTGGCAGTGTCGGGAGGATCTGTTTTACTGAAACCAGAACTCACAGAGGGGCAAGACCTTGATTTTGATAATGAGGGACTATCTAGATGTTCAGAAATGGCAAGATACCTTCTGGAGGATAGTCCAGAGTGAACCAAAGCTTAAAGCGATTAGGATATTGGGCCTGCAGTTCCTCTAGGTCCTCTCGAAGGACTATGTCCTTTTCAGTCTGAAATGCAAACAGGGAAGCAGAGACTTAGAAACCTCAGGTCCATACCAGCAAAGTCCTTTGCTATGACAACCTTCCAACAGAGAAGGAAAAGGAATGCCAAAGGCATGCTCAAGCTCTAGGGGGAGGCCAGACTTGCAGTATGTTTAGGGTGCTGAGGATCAGGAAGTGGCCTTCATTTACACATTACAAAGGAATATTTGCCCATGAAGGCCCAAGGGTCTATGGTCAGCATGAGACACCTCCATCTTCTCTTGCTTCTGTGGCTTAATACTAGGTCCTTTTTCCGTTTTTACTTTTTTGTTTTAAAAATTCATTCATTTGTTTTCTGTATTAGAAGAAAGCATCGGATCCCATTACAGATGGTTGTGAGCTACCATGTGGTTGCTGGGAATTGAACTCAGGATCTCTGAGATGGAAGCTGCCACTGGGGGGCTGGAAACCAATTGGTCCTCTCCTTGATGGTCCCCCTCATTCCTTCTTATTGTAATAAAGGACCCTGGATTCACAGAGGGGCTTCTGGACAGATTCTAGAATAGGCCCCTAGTCAGTTCTGTCTGTCTCAGTCCATCTATTCACACAGCCAATGTGAAGTACTGGCTCACAGAAAAGCAAACCAACCTGGTTGGCAAAAAGCAGAAAGCACTGGGTTGGATCTTCAGGGACTTTCAAGATGGCCCGGATCAGCTGCAGCATTGGGGTGATTCCTGCATGATGATACCCCCTGGTGAGATGTGCTACGTTCTCTCTTCTCTGTCTAGCTCCTTGACCAACCCTGTCACCTCAGAGTTCATCATCACACTGGGTGTGTTCTGTTATAGCCAATCCTCTGACCTCCACCCACATGGTCACCAGGACCTACTTTTCTGACCCTTAATAGTCACATAAGCAGACAGTATAGAATTCCTTCTAAGGAGTTCATCTAAGAAACTTGCTCTGAGGGTCCCTTGGAGGTAGGAACTCAAACATTATAGATTAGACCAGATGGCACATGTCTTTAATTCCCAGCACTTGGGAAGCAAAGGCTGTCACATTTCTGTGAGGACGAGTTCTAGGCCAACCAGAGCTACATAACAAGATCCTGCCTCAAAAAAACAAAGTCACACACATATTACTAATGTCCCTTCTGATAGAGAGAGTAAGAGCATGTTCTTCAGAATCAGGCAGTCAGGTTTGAATCCTGGCTATGGCCATTACTGATTGAATAACCCTGTAGAAACCTAAGCGCCAGGAATCTCCACCCCGTCGTTTGCAGAAGGGAAAGGCCTGCAGTTACCTATTAATAGGGTAGTAGGTGTCTAACACATAGCTGTTCTATATTTAGTACTCTTACTTTCTCTTGTGTGACTATAGAGTATTGAACATGCTAGGTAGGAGCTCTCCCACTGTGCTCACTAAACTGTCCAGGCTTGGTTTATGTATGCAGCCTAGGCTGACTCTAAACTTGTGATCTCCTGCTTTGAACTCTCCAATCCCCAGAACTACAGGCCTGCACCACCAGGCCTGGCTTTTTCCTTTTCAATTATTCATACTTGGTTGTTTCTCTTGAAGTCATTAAATCCACTCAGTTGGTGGAAGACCCTCCTGATTTACTGCTCTCCTTCGGTCTGTGAATTTATTTTTTTTAATTTTTAATTTTTTTGTTTTTCCAAGACAGGGTTTCTCTGTGTAGCCCTGGCTGTCCTGGAACTCACTCTGTAGACCAGGCTGGCCTCGAACTCAGAAATCCACCTGTCTCTGCCTCCCAAGTGCTGGGATTAAAGGCATGCACCACCACTGCCCAGCCCTGTGAATTTTGTTACTGTTGTTTCTACTTCCTTACAATTTCAGCTGCTGGAGAAGTGCAGGTAGTGCTGGTCCCTAGACTTGTCCTCTGTTACCAAACCTGAGGAGGAACCTGCAGAGCAAACCCCAACAGTGCTAAGCAAAAATGTCCCTCAAGTGATACAGACCTGTCCCACCAGCAATCATTCCCAATTTCTTCGCCACTCGAAGTTCAGGTGGAGATTTTTTGTTGGGCTGAATGTTAAAATTCCCTGGGAAGCCAAATCAAGAGTTAAGAGTCAAGAGTCAATTCAAAGCAGAGACTAAGTAAACAAACAGAACAGAAAGCATGCCCTAGGCTGTTTTAGCAGCTGCTATGAAATCTGATCCAGGGACTTGGGCTTGGATGGAGATTTGAGTTAAACCCACAAGGACAATTAGGAAGGACAATGGCGCTGGGCTGTCTGCTAATCAGTCAGTCAGTGACACAGTGGGGGCACAGAAGCCACCCTTAAGAGCCCAGTGATCCCACACAGCCTGGAAGATTCAGAGCCAGGGAGGGAAAGGGAGGTGTGTGCAGCAAAGACCTCTGGCAGAGGATTGCTCCCTGGCGAGGGTGCAGGCTTGGGGCCAGGGTGGATTTAGTTTCCCTAGTGGTCCAGAGCATCACCAGAGACATGGCACAGTACCCAGTTGTTTTCTTGGGAAGGGCTAAAAAGCTTTCTCTTTTGGTTCTTAGCCAGAGGGAAGAATCTTTGCTGAGGGATGAAGAGGCATAGGTTTACGTTGGTAATCTCAAGGTGAAACCTGCCTTTCTGTAGCATGGGTGCTTCAGGAGACTTTGCACAGGTACTCCCACACACACATGCAGATTTTGGTGGGGGATGGGGCGGGGAGGTTGGGGATGGGACTGGGGCTGGGGACCTAGTACTGTAGGGACAGGAGAAGTGAGACTGTAGGAAGGAAAAGACAGATACTCACCTTTCCCAGCATAACTGAGTAACCCACTCGGCCCCCGGAACTCCACCACATCCCCGATCTTCAGGCTATCCAGGTACTGGGACATCTTCCCTCCTTCAGGAAATTTGGGGTGCACACCTTTCAGATAAACCTGATGAGGCAAAGAGGAAAAAAAGGTAACATTTGGGATGTAATGAACACCAAACTTATTACACCCATAATCTTTTCTTCCTTCCATTAGACCCACAAAAGACTCATTAGGAATCTAGGAAGCTTCTAAAAATCCCAGAGTCTCTGGATTCCTTTTCGTTTGGTGTGTGTGTGTGTATGCATTATGTGTGACATATGTAGTGTGTGTGTGTGTGTGTGTGTGCATGTGTGTGCGCACGCGTGCTCATGCACACCTGCCCTGGCAAGTGTGAAGAGGCCAGAGAACAACTTTAGATGTTGGCCAGTGTCTTTCATCTTGTTTGAGACTGGATCTTTCTTGTTCTTGAAAGGCTAGCTTCCCTCAAACTCTAAGTTTTTGGTAATTCTCATTTCCTATTTTCCAGTAGAGGCATACTGGGATTTCAACTTTTGCATGGGTCCAAACTAAGGCTTGGATGGCAAGTGCTTTACCCGAAAACCCAGCCATCTCCCTAGCCCCGAGATTTCCTTTCTATACACTTACCTTGATGACAAGATCTACATAGCCTTGATCTTCATCACTGGTAACTGGAGTGTAAGGCCTGATGACCAGACTGCCATCAATTCGGGCAGAGAGGTAGACGTGCTTACCTGGGAATCATGGGGAGAGTTACATAAGCTGCAGTAGATATGCTGTGTTCTGTCACCTTTCAAAAAAGACTCAGATTTGAGAGAAAAGGATGTTTTGCTTCTTGATGTGGGTTCAAGGAATTGTCCCCACAGAGAGGATCCCTCAGCAGTATCTCTTGCCTCCTCCCACCTTTGAAACTCCCTACTGCCAGGTGAGCAGAGGATTTGCATAATGGGAAGAAATTAGTGTTTTCTGGGGTGTGAGGCGGGTTATAATAAGTCCTAAGAGGGAAGCCTGGAGGTTAGAGATCCCTAGGGGCACAGAAGCCACACCCTAAAGGAGTGGTCCCTCTTTGGCAGAAGGATTGACAGAAGGGCAATGGTGAACACAGGAAAACAGCTAAGCAATGACTCACTCTCATAGAATGCCAAGGAGAGAAGCCCACTCCCTTTTCCTTACCCACAGGCAGCCCCAGAATGTGGTGGGCGGTGGGCAGGGCAAAGCGGAACCTCCGGGTGTTGTGGCTCACTGTCTAGAGGATGGATGACAAGATGTTTCATCAAGCAGGTCTGGCCTGCCAAGTCTCTGGGAGCAATCCAACCACCTTAGATGCTAGCCCTCAAACTAGGAGAACTTCGGTCCACTCTCCGCCCTAGCCCCCTTCTTCACAACTTACCGTCTTGTCTAACAATCGCAGCAGGTACTTCTCATCCGGGTCCTGGAGAGTAACCTGCGGCCGGCGGGATCTTCGAACCAAGTAGGTACCCAGAGCCAGGCCGAGCAGAGTAAGCAGCCCCACCCCCAGAGAGGTTAGCAAGACCGGGCTCTGTGGATAGAGGAGGAAGCGTGATTGCCACGCTGAAGAAGAGCCAAGGGAGTGGGTGCGGGACCAGGGGTGGCGATCTGGAGCTCCAGCGAGAAAGCATGCCAAAACCGCAGAAGCGAGCGGAGCAGCGAACCCAGCCCGCAGCTAGTGCAGCGAGACTCCAGCATCCAAGGTGGGTATAGCACAGCCCCGTGGGGCAGACTGCCCAGCACCAGCTGAGGCGGTGACCCCGGGCTCAGGGCACAGAACGAGGGTCTTACCGGCTGGATCCCCATGACCTAGCGCTAGGTCCCGCTCCGGTGGGGCGGACAGATCCCACAATGCGTCGCGGGGCGGGCCCGGGGGCGGAGCTCTCCGGGGCGTGGTCTATGGAGGAGGGCATGACAGAGGCTGGGCTAGCCTGGACTGTGCCCGTCTCTTCCATACGCACTAGGTGGTCCAAGGGCGTGGGTATCTTGGCAGTCCCAGCCCCTCCTTTCGAACTTTCTTCTCTCTGCCACTTAGATCTACCCCAAAGGATGACAGTGTTGTCTAACTTGGAGCCAGGCTAATTTAATTAGCTGATGAGAAATCTTCTAGCCGGTTTGCCACACACAGGCTTCAAGCAGAACAGGAAGCTTTCAGATGGCAGTTCTTGTTTGTTTGTTTGTTTGTTTGTTTTCCCAACAGGTTACTTTGCCAGACAATTGAAATGCCTAGCAACGTCTTTTTCAGGAAGAGTGACAGGGCAACTTCATTTCCTAGTCCTTCAAACAAAACAACTGATTTTACTTACAGTTTTAGTTCATCAGAATCTGTCAGGAGGGGCTGGAGGGATGGCTTCGTAGAGAGCTTACTGCTCTTGTGAAGGACCCTGGCTCGGTTCCCAGCACTCATACAGCCACTTAAGACTGGCGCTCTAGTTCTAGGGGTTCTGGTGCCCTCTTCTGGCTTCCTCAGGCACTACACACATGTGGGGTGCAGAGAGAGAGAGAGAGAGAGAGAGAGAGAGAGAGAGAGAGAGAGAGAGAGAGGGGCAAAACACTTATACATAAAATAAAAATAAATAAAAATATCTTTTAAAAATCAGGGACTTCCTTTTGGTCTAAGTCAAGCTTCCCACCAAGTATGGACCTCACCAAGGACTACAGTAGTACTACACAAGAATGTTTCTAGCCCTTAATGGCCTTGTGACCAGGGATGAACAACTTACTCCATTCCTCTGCATTTGTTTATCAATAGATGAATGTACATCATAATCTTTGGGTATTTGGTTCATAGAGTTATTCTGAGCCCTAGTGAGGTGTCCTCTTATTTAGTGTAAAGTCTGTTAAAGAGCAAAATACTAAATAGGTAGCATCTACTGCTAGAACTCAGATGCCAGCAACTCCATTAGGGTTACAGACTTGGCTCTGCTGAGAGCACAAGCATGAAACGGGAAATAATAGACACAAGAAACTGGAAATAATAGACACAAGCCACCGGGGCTGCACATTTGTCCAGATGACCATTCTGTCTTGCATACATTTCCCAAACAGAGGGATATTTCCTTTCGAGATACAGTGATGGATGAAAGGTCCATACATGTCACTAACAACATAAAAAACAAATTCCTTCAGGGCAGTAGGAACAATGATGCCTTGGTTTTCAGGCAACTGTCAGTGATCCAAGAAAGGCTTTGTTTTCTTTTTCTGGGCTAGCTGAAAATGTCACTCAGATCTGGGCAAATTCTTTTTTTTTTCTTTTCCCCGAGTCAGGGTTTCTCTGTGTAGCCTTGGCTGTCCTGGAACTCACTCTGTAGATCAGGCTGGCCTCGAACTCAGAAATTCGACTTCCTCTGCCTCCAGAATGCTGGGATTAAAGGCGTGTGCCACCACTGCCCGGCTCCGGGCACATTCTTGTCAGAATTTTCAGAGCAGCTAGTACACCATCTAAGGGGAAGTCATACTGTGATAGGGTATGGTAAAGTGCCCAACAATGTACAGAAGGTTGAAAGGGGGAGGGGCACGGATCTCTTCCTTTCTTTTTTAATTTTAAATTATTCTCTATTTTATGTGTGTGAATATCTTGCCTCTTGCCTGTGTGTGTGTGTGTGTGTGTGTGTGTGTGTGTGTGTTATGCCTTGTGCCTAAAGAGGTCAGAAGAACTGGAGTTGTAAGTCACCTGGCTGCGAATTCATGATCCTCTTGCCTCTTCAGCATATCCTATTGGCATGCACCACAATCAGCATTCTTCCTTTTCTCTTTTGGGAAACCCACGGGATTATATTCTGGAGCTTCCTGCTCCCTCGCCTTTCTGAAGCTAAGAAGCCATACCCACTGACCTTTCTGCTGCCCCGTTCTGTCTGGAGAGGTTCCAGGTCCTCCTCCTTCTACTGGGTGGGATGTGGCAGGAGAGAATACTTACAGTTCAAAGGGGCACACAGAGTTCATCTTCAGGAACCACAGAGCCAGGTATATGAGACTGGCTTAACCTGGATACTGTGTGGTCTTAACTGTCATGTCACACAGACAGAAAAAGTCTTTCAGGGAAGTAGACCATAATAACCACAGAGGGTTGACAAAAGCATGCCCAACTTCCACACCTTTCATGAGTTACAGCCTAATGTCACGTATTAACAACTGAATAGCCCACAGATCATTCTGCAAGTCACTGCTCTGATGGTGTAGCCCTGCTCCCCTTCTCTACCTCCTCTGAAGGAGCCTTAGAAAGAGACAATTGTGTCGTATGGTAGGGCGGACTGAAGCTTTACTTCAGTACCCCACACCATCCTACTGGCTTAAAGAATGCTTTGACTCAGCACCTCATGAACCCCCCTTCCCTAAAATGAGAACCATTAGGCATGGTGGAGAGAGGCTACCATGTGAACTGAAGGCCTTTCTGGGCTAAGAGTCTGTGGTCCCATGATAGCATCCTAGAAGATAAATTCCACCTTCCTGGGACACAGTCATTCGCCCTTTACTCCTTTGAAAGAAAAGATATAGTTCTGGATTTTTATCTTAATTTAATCCCTACCCCTGCAGTGTGTGTGTGTGTGTGTGTGTGTGTGTGTGCGCGCGCACGCCTGTGTGCGTGTGTGCTTGTGTGTGCGTGTGTGTATGTATGTGTGCATGCGTGTGTGTATGTGTGTGTGTGCGCACGCGTGTGTATGTGTGTATGTGCTTGTGTGTGTGCGCGTGTGTGCGTGCGTGTGTGT
>JADRCH010000079.1:1806006-1880655 GCA_019843965.1 Rhynchomys soricoides | reverse complement strand
CCAGTGCTGAGACTGTACAATTGCCACCACACACAGCTTTGTATTTTTTAAAATAATTTTACGTATATGTATATGAATGTATATACAGGTATATACAGGTGACCACAGAAGATGGTACTGGGTCCCCTGGAGCTGGAGTTGTAGGCAGTTGTGAGTCACAGGATGTGGTGCTGGGAACCAAACTCAGGTCATAAGCAAAAATAGCAAGTGTTCTTAACCCTTGAATTCTCCCTCCAGCCTCCTACACATTTAAACTTTTTCCTCACATAAAGGGGAAAAATAGAACATACAATGTAATATGAGGAGGAAGTGGACTACTATAGATGTGTTTCATGGTCTTCAATAGGGAATTAAATACCTGTCCTGTTGGAGCATCATAGGGTACAAAAAAAAAAAAAAAAAAAAAAATTCCTGGTAACGCTAAGACATGCTCTAGAGAACCCAGACCGGGAAAATTAAGGATGACAAACCAGTTGACACTTACCGAGCAGGTGCAACAGCCTAAGGACCCTCTCTTCGCATCCTCTGGGGACAACAAGCCACAAGATGGATATTGTATCATTAATATTCTCCACTTATGGGCTGGTGAGATGGCTCAGTGGTTAAGAGCACTGACTGTTCTTCCAGAGGTCCTGAGTTCAATTCCCAGCAACCATATGGTGGCTCACAACCATCTGTGATGGAATCCAATGCCCTCTTCTGGTGTGTCTGAAGACAGCTACAGTGTACTCATCCATAAAATAAATAAAATAAGTCTTTAAAAAAAAAAAAAAAGCCAGGCAGTGGTGGCGCACGCCTTTAATCCTAGCACTCAGGAGGCAGAGGTGGGCGGATTTCTGAGTTCCAGGCCAGCCTGGTCAACACAATGAGTTCCGGGACAGCCAGGGCTACACAGAGAAACCCTGTCTCAAAAAACCCAAAAAGAAAAAAAAATTCTCCACTTATGACCAGATTGAATGAAGTGGAAGATAAACAAATAACTTGCCGAGATCAACCAAGTGTCAAAATAAAAAGTCTCCTGGTATATAAGGGTCTGATCTTGAAGGATAACAGCTCTGCTTTCTCTTCAAATGTATTTTTATATGCAAATTGCACAATATATTCCAAAACAGGCAGGAGAGTATAACAAAGTTTCAAATACCAATCATGAAACTTCAACAACTGTTAACTCAGAGCCAGGCTTGTGTTTTTGGTTTTTTTGTTTGTTTGTTTTTCAAGACAGGGTTTCTCTGTGCAGCCCTGGCTGTCTTGGAACTCACACTGTAGTCCAGGCTGGCCTCGAACTCAGAAATCCACCTGTCTCTGCCTCCGGAGTGCTGGGATTAAAGGCGTGCACCACCACTGCCCGGCTTGCTTTTTTTTTTTTTTTTTTTTAAATCTGTCCCTTAAACACTTTCCTTCTCTGAGGTGTGTGTGTGTGTGTGTGTGTGTGTGTGTGTGTGTGTGTGTGCACATGTCCATGTTGGAAGCCAGAGGTTGAGATAGGGTCTCTTTAAGTAGTTCTGGCTGTTCCGGAACTCACTATGTAGACCATGCTGGCCTCGAACTCAGAGATCCATGTACCTCTGCTTCCCAAGTGCTGGGATTAAAGTGTTTACTGCTATACCCAACAGCTTCCTTACTTTTTGAGATAAAGGTCAGTCACTGAACCTGGAGCGCATTGATTGCCTGTACCAGCTGGCTCGGAAGCCTCAGGATCCTCTCAACTTCCCTTCCTCCAGCTGAAACAATAGGTACACACTACCACACCCATCTTTTCCTATGGCTTTAAACACATGCCCTTTACCCATTGAGCAATCCAATTTGCTCAGCCTTTCCAGTTTGTCTGTTTGATTGTTTCTCAGTGTAGTCCTGGCTGTCCTCGAACTCAGAATTCCGCCTGCCTCTGCCTCCCCAGTGCTGAGATTAAAGGCGTGCACCATCACCACCCAGCTCTTTACAGTATCAGTTGTAAACAAACCCTATGTTTCATATATTTATATATTTGCCCTTAAATATGTTAGTGTATACCTTGAAAAGATAAATCCTTAAAAAGAGCCGCAATACCACTGTTACACATAAAATAATTGCCAAGAATTGCTAATTTTATTTTGTATGTTGTTATGCATTAAAGCGGGCTTTTGATGTATAGTTGTATGAATTTTAGAGCACGTATAGATTTGCATAATCATCACAATCAAGGTATAGGATTAATTTCGTCACCTCCAAAGCGTCCTGGTTCTTTTTTACTTCCTAGTCTCAATCTTTTGTTCTCCACAGAAAGGTCGTAACTTTGTGTGGTAATGCATATGTAAGAGGGGTATTTATCCAACTATATATGTATATATGTGTGTGTGTGTGTATATTATGTTGTATAGGATAAGCACATAATTATATCTGTCAGTTAAAAAAATACAAAACCCATTTTTCTGGCAGCATAAGATATTGTTATAGTAATACTTTAAGGTTTTTTTTATTATTTATTGTTATGGGTATGGGTGTTTTGTCTGCATGTATGCCTGTGCACCTCATGAATACAATGCCCAGAGTGGTCAGAGGAAGGTGTCAGATCCCCTGGGACTGGAGTTATAGACAGTTCTGGATATACATCCCACATGGATGCTGGGAATCGAACCCTGAGTTCTTTGAAAGAGAAGCCAGTGCTTTTAACCACTGAGCCATCTCTCTAACTCCCATAATTTATCTTTTCTAAAAGATTTTTTAAATTTCATGTGTATGAGTGTTTTGCAAAGGCCACCAAAGGGCATCAGATTCCCTGTAACTGAAGTTCAGAATGGTTGTGAGCCACCATGTGGGTACTGGGAACTTAACCTGTGTCTTCTGAATAAGTGCTAAATGCTCTTAACCATTGAACTATCTCTCTGTTTTTTTCCAGTAAAATTAATATAGCAATACCAACAGATACCACGAAATACAGAGGAATAAATTTTTTTCCAACGGTTTTTTTAAAAAGATTTATTTATTTATTTAACGTGAGTACATCACTGTCTTCTGACACACCAGAAGAGGGCATCAGATCCTATTACAGATGGTTGTGAGCTACCGTGTGGTTGCTGGGAATGGAACTCAGGACCTCTAGAAGAGCAGTCAGTGCTCTTAACCATTGAGTCATCTCTCCAGCCCGAGGAATAATTTTTTTTAAAAAATACTTTTTAAATAATTCATTTATTTTTATTTCATGTGCATTGGTGCATGTAAGTCTGCGTGAGGGTACTGGGTCCCCTGGAACTGGAACTGCACAGTTGTGAGCTGCCATGTGGTTACTGGGAATTGAACTTAACACCTTTAGGAGAGCAGTCAGTGTTCTTAACGGCTGAGCCATCTCTCCAGCGCCCCAAGAATAAATGTAACAAAGTAGTTACAAAACCTTCACACACACACACACACACACACACACACACACTCACATTGTTTCCTTTAAACACGTATCAGAAGCCTTCTCCATTTTAGCGGGGAGCAGCGCATATCTCTAGTAGCACATCTTGCTCTTCTCAAGCCCTACAACCAATCTTCACGAATCTTTGTTTGATCTTAAATATGTCCAGCGTCTAACCCCTCATCCACTGCTTCTGCTCTGGCTGAAGCTCCGCTGTTTCTTCTGTGCAGCCTAACTGGGTTTCTACCTCTTTTCTCCTTCAATTGCTTTAATTATAATTAATTAATTGAATGTAATTCAGTTTCTTGAGAGAGACAGAGACAGAGAGACACAGAGAGAGACAGAGAGAGAGACACACACAGAGAGACAGAGAGAGACATAAACACACACACATAAACACAGAGAGAGAGAGAGAGAGAGAGAGAGAGAGAGAGAGAGAGACTGACTCACTATGTTGGGTGACCTGGAACTCACCATATAGATCAGGCTGGCCTTGAACTTCCTACAGTGCTGGGGCTGGCTTCCTACTATGACTTCAGCCTGTTGTCCTACTCCCTGATAGAAAACCTCCGAAACGCACTGAAGTATATGTCTACCCTCTCTTCTTCAGCCTCAGTGCATAGGCTCCTGGGGTAAGAATCTGTCTGTCTACTGACACGTCCTCAGTGCCTTGAACAAATAATGAGAGAAGTAAGAAAGATACACAAAAGAAAATGTACCATCTGCTGCTGCTAAGTGAAGAAGTCAATGAGCTCCCTGAACACAGGGAGCTTAGCAGACATGTCAGACTCCCTGGAGAAGCAGACATTCCAGGCTTCATGTGGTCACAGTTCCCCTTGCCCTCCAAGTCTCGGGGGAAGTCTAGGGAGGAATGACTCACTGACGCTTGGGTGGATGCTGCACACACAGAGGACCTGCATCATGGCTGAGACATGTTAACCTAAGCTCTGATTTTTACAAGGGGACCACTGTCAAACTTGCCCAACCTCTGCCTCCGGGGGGAGACATTACTTTTGTTATTCTGGTTAGGGAACAAACAGATCTTCTCTAGGGAGGAAAGAGAATTCTCCCTGAGCTGTAATATGACTGGTGAGGTAGCCTCTAAATCTCAGACGTCTTTATAAACAAACCTGCCCTGTGCCCTGGAGAAGACATTAGTTTCTACGGCTGTTTACAGCCTGGGGATGGGATGAAGTGGGGTGGGGGTGGGGCGGAGTTGGAGGTGGCTCAGTGGTTAGGGTGTGGACCGCTCTTGCAGAGGACCCAAGTTCAAGTCTGTTTTTGAGAACCCATGTCAGGTGGCTCACAATTGCTCATAACTCAGCTCCAGGGTGATCAGAGGCCTCGGGTCTGTGTATGTTTGTATGTGTATGTATGTGTTTGTGCATGTTTGTGATGTGTGTGTACGTGTGTTTTGTTATGTGTTTGTGTGTATGTGTGTATTTGTATATGATGTATATACGTATCTTTGTGTGTGTGATGTGTTTGTATGTATTTGTGTGTAATGTGTATTTGTGATATGTTTGTGTATATGTGTGTGTATGTGAATTTGTGTGTGTGTTTGTGTGGGTGTATGTTTGTGTGTATGATGTGTGTTTGCATATATGTGTGTCTGTGTGTGTGATGTGTGTTTGCATATATGTGTGTCTGTGTGTCTGTGTGTGATGTGTGTTTGCATATATGTGTGTCTGTGTGTATGTGAGTGTACAGTAGGAAGCCAGGGAATAGCCTGTTGTAATGATCTTTAGGAGCACTTCACTTATCTAAGTCAGAACATGCCCTACAGGTTTACTTACCTACAGACCAATGTTATGGAGGTTCCCTCCTCTCACTTTTATCTAGCTGTTTGTCAAGTTGACAGGAACCAACCAGCATAGGGTCCATTTTGGAGAATAAATGACATGATCACTGTCCTCACAAAGAGGAGACATTCTTGGTCATTCGATGGGTTTATTTCTCCCTTCCTAGACCCAGAAATCTCACCGGATCTTCTAATTCCCCTCCTCCTCCACTTCTGTCCAGACTTTGATCTTCACTATCTTGGTGGGGTGGTCATGAGACGCTGTCACCAGCAATTTTATACAACTAATCTCCTTCACGGAATCTTCTTCGTAAAATACCATCTGATTCAGCTGACCTCTTATCAAAGGTCCTACCATGTAATAATGAGCACAGCCTTTGGGGTAGTCCATGGGGCTGTAGCCCAGCAATAGTTGCCCATGTCTTAATAAGTTCAACCTATTCTCATAAGAGCCTGTCTCCACTGCTACCTTGATAATTTTTTGTGGCTTATCCAGAACCACCAGCAAGTAGTTGTCTTTTATAGGGTCCAAGGCCCAGAAGTAGTCATCATTGAGAATGTAGGCATACTGTGGATTCGTATTCCAAAATGAGATCATGTCCGTAAAGACAGTAGCAGCAGGGTTGTCTGGTTTGCCCAAATCTTTGTCTTGCTCTGCAGGAAAGCATGTGTCTTCAAACTCAGAGTCACTGTTCATTCGGTAGAAGATGGAGGGACTGAGATGGATAGGGACATTTTGAGACAAGAGAAGCCTGAACTCAGAGAGAAGTAAGTGGGTGGGACTGTCCTTGGGGAAGAGAAGCAGGAAGGAGATGAGGCGGGAGAGGTCTTCAGTATGGAAAACCTTCCCGGAGATCGTCATGCTGGAGAAGTCTAGGATCACCCAAGGGAACTGGTCCCAGGCTGGTAAGGCCCAGAAGATGTCAGACAGGAACCTGGGGGCACTCTGTACACTATCTTCTAGTAACAGGAAGTATTCAGAGAGGTTTCGGGCAAAATTCATGAGAAGGGCAAAATTTGTTTTCTGCCTAGAATATAGTTTTCCACAGGAGGAGGTATGATTTCTGCTCTCTGCTCCGGAGCCACCGAGCAGACCATGGACCACCAGCAGCCTCCCAGATTCAATGTGAGGTATGAAGAGACCTGAGATGTTGGCAACCGTTTGGTTGAGCCGTTTGGGGTCAGGGTCTGACAGGAGGACCAGTATCAGCATGTACTCCAGGTCCTGTTCTGAGGAAGCTTGGAATAAGGATGTCATGGTGTCCAAGAGGTAAGTCCTTTGACCGTGCTGCTCTGAGAAGATCCCCACCGTCAGCAGCCCTAAGGAACACAAAGACACCCTCAGTACTTCAGCAAGGCCAATGGATCCCAGGGCTTTCTTGCCAGCCCCTCACCTAATGCCACTTGCCAAGCCAGACTCACATCTTCTCCTGGGGTGGTGGGAGTTGAATACCTTTCTCAGAGTCTCACTTGTTTAATACTTCGAAAAGGCTCAGTGGGAGAAGCTTCGTGAGGATAAGGCTCTCTTTAGAATGGAACTATGTAGCTACGTAAGCCACGTAAGCAAATGGTCTTAGCCTGGCCTTGGCCTCTGGAGTGATCTCAATTACTACAGACTACCCAGCCCTGGACTAGAAGATCTCCAAGTCCCCTTACAACCTCATGGCTGGCTAGTCCAGTTCACTGGGTTGGGCAGTTCCGCAGCCCATAAATTTCCACTACCTACTTTTCTGCCTACTCACCTCTGTCTCAGGTACCCCTGGCTCCTCTTCTATGTTCCCCTCCCCGGAAGCCTGGCATGAATGAGTACCACCCCAGGCTCTCTCACAGAGTTACTCTGGCCTTTTGGTCCTGCTGGACATTCAAGGGGGATCAGGGAAGAAAATGAACCTAGGTGGAAACCTGTACCTGCTGATCCTCACTCAAAGAACTTGTTTCCTGATAGCTGCCGTCTCAGTCCTTCAGACCCCATCCTATTTTTCTAGATGAAACACTTGGGAGGCAGAGGCAGGCTGGTCTCTGAGTTCAAGGGCAGCCTAGTATACAAAGTGAGTACCCGGACAGGCAGGGCTACTCAGAGAAACCCTGTCATCTTAAAAAAACGAAGGGAGGGAGGGAGGGAGGAAGGGAGGGAGAGAGGGAGGGAGAGAGACCGTGCATGGCCTTTACCAAGTCTAATGGCTTCTCCCACATACTCACTCTTTGGCTGGAGAGGCACTCCAGCCAGGACTGTATAGGTGGCGTGCTGAAGAAGATGGGAACTTTTCTGCATCTCTGAGAAGTATTTCAAATGGTTCTTGATTTCGGAGCTGATTTCCTCTTGAGCTATCTGCTGTATCATTTTCTTCTTTTCACTCTGAGTACAAGTGATATATAATCAGCCCCAGGGGTGATTCTTAGATCCCCTGGAGACAACTGAGGGCATGTCCTCTTGAGGGGAGAGTGGATGATCCTAGGATCCATTACATACAATCTGTCAGAGTTTAGCTTGCTGCTCTCCCCACCTGGTCATGAGCCTCCACAGAGCTTTTCAGCCCCAGCCACGTGGCCCTGGAATCCTGTGGAGGGAGAGAGGACCTGCCTGCAAAGCCACTACCAACCTGGTCCTGCTTTATCGAGGGCTAGCTAGCAAATGGGGTCTAACTGGGCTCAGGCCTCTGCTGGGTTCTGAAAGACAGAGCTTGGCCTTGCCTTTAAGGTCTTCCCCACACTGGCTCAGTCTGAAAGTCCTTTTACTTGCTTAGTCTTGCTACACACAGCTCGGCTGCCCAAAGCCTCGGCTACCCTGTGTGTGTGCTGAGGTTTACTTCCGGTTTTTCATCTGAGAAAGGGCAGGAATATCTTGTTTGCCGGTGGCAGGTACAGTGAGAAGGTGGCCCCTGTGTCCTGCTGGTCAGCACCTCCTCTACAGATAGCTGTGCTTCACCCCCTCTCTATGCCCTGGAACGCCTGCTCCTCTTCCTGCCCTCCCCAAATCCTATCTCTCTCACGTCAGCTCAAAGGTAATGTCCTCTCTGACACTGTCTGGATTCCTCAGCTGCTCTCCTTTAGTGTTTACATGATGAGTCTAGATAGAGGCTTTTAACACAAGTAGAAAGGCCCCTTTCCTGTGATGGGTGGCGAAGCCTCTATCCCTGGTCCTCACCAGTAATGCGCTATATTGCGGCTCCGCACGTGCTGCTATATTCTCTTGAAGAAAGAACCCCAGGATGACTAGGAGTGCCAGGACTCTGATACACCTCCACAGGCAGCCTCGCATGACACCAGGAGCACCTGTGAAGGAAACATGAGCAGTAGTAGATCCCAAGGGCCTCCTCATCAGAGAGCACCGGTGCCCTCGCTGTTGGCATGCCACATCCCTCGTCCATACTCTTCCTGGACTGAGCTTTCTCAACTCCTGACTATTGTCTTAACCTTTTCCTCCTCCCAGTTTTCTTCTGCTTTTAGCCATTTCAGGAAAGACAACCAACAAGGGCTTGATTCTGTGAAGCTCCTGCTTTTGGTATGCCCCCAGGTGAACTGGAGGGGACATATTGTCAAGAAAATATGGAGGCTGTAGAGATGGCTCAGTAGGTAACAGCTCTTGCTACCAAGCCCAGTGATCCAGTTCTATCCCTGGGATCTGTATGGTGGAAGGAGAGAACCAATTCCATTCTGTGCTTGTGGCTACACACAGACTTAAATAAATACATGTAACATGTAATATGACAGATTTCCCTACACTATCCTGCTGTGTGAACTCTGTTCCCAGATATCTTTGTTTACTCCCCTAAGAGGAATGCCCTGAGCAAGATGTTCCCTCCCTCTTCAGCAATGCAGCTTAGTGTGCCCAAGACATTATGTAAACCCCATTTTGCCATGAGACCTTCTGGATCCCGAGCATATCTGTGATAGCAATGAGAAATACTCAGTATGTTTGTCTTTGTTTCTCTGTGAGCTATCTGGAATAAAAGTTTCACGGGATGCCAGTAAAGGAGCTAGCTTAGAGTCCTCTACTGTAGAGGATTGATCTAATGCTGCTTGCATTTTAATGCTGATTTGGGGCCTCCAAGACTGGTTGTCCCCAGAAAGAGTCCCCACATAAGATGCAGAGTGACCCTGCCCCCAAGTTATTTCTGATTGGTAAATAAAGATGCCAACAACCAATAGGTGGGCAGAAGAGACATAGGTGGGATTTAGGTTTCTGGGCTTGGTGTCTGGAGGAGAACCAGGAGGAAAGAGAGTGCAGGAGGAGGAAAGAGAAGTCACCATGGGTTACATGAGCCATACATAAGAAGGCTGGCCGATTGGAGTTAAGAGCAGCCCAGATGGTATATAATAACTAGTAAGTAATAACTCAGGGTTATCAATAGGAAAGTAGATTCTAATAGCACGGAGGGTATATTCATCCAGCTCTTGTGCTGTTTAAGGCTTATTGTAAATATAAAGGTTGTGTGTATCTTTCATCTGGGAATGTAAATAGCCAAAGCTGGGTAGAAACCTTGGGCCAGGATTTAAATAATTACTACAACACTCTAGTCCTTTTGAATCTCAAATTCAACCTCAATTCCTTGGCAAAAGTCACTGACAATGATAGATACTTTTAAAAAAAATATATGTATAGATATTTTACCTGCATTTAAGTATGTTTGCCACATATGTGTCTGGTGCATGCAGAGGCCAGAAGAGGGTGTTGAATCGCCTGGAACTGGAGTTACAGATGGTTGTGAGCCACTGGGTGGGTGCAGGGAATTAAACTAAACCTGGGTCCTCTGGAAGAACAGCCAGAGCTCTTAACTACTGAGCCTGTCCAGTCCCCATTATAATTTTTTTTAATGAAGAGGAAATTTAGAGTTAAGTATTAAATTCAAACCAACCTCTTCTGGTAGGGGGTTAGTGACAAATGAATTAGATTTCATCTCTCAAATCTATACTTACTTTTGGGCCTGATCCTTCCCAGGATTATGTTAGGTAGATAGACAAGGTTTTGAATAAACGCAGAAGGACTTGGTGTGCTTCCTTCATTGAGGACTGCTAGAATCCATAGAAACCTGAAAGAAACCAGAAATTCCTAATCAGAACCACATCATTATGCTTTGGGTGCAATATCAATAGAAGTCTTTCTGGCTGGTAGAAAATGCTACTTGAAGCTTAACTGGAACAGGATTTTCCTCTGAAAACAACTTAATGTCAAGGGATGAAGTCCCAGAGTGGTTTCTCTGAGGCTGCTAAAGCTAGTCACCCCTCCCAGGAAACCCCACCTGACAACCATTGTTCAGCCTGAATGGGTGCCATGTGTCAATCTGGCCTTACATTAAACACCTACTTGCTGAGGTGAGGTGGAAACTTAGTTTCAAAACCAGTCTTTAGTCTTGTGACTTGAAATTTGAATATTACCTGCTAGTTTGAGTCAACAAGTGTGGATTTTGAGTTTTCCCTTCCTTATCAGAGGGCCCCATGGGCTATTTGCTGCTCTGTGCTGCCTGGTAGATTACCACAAAATTGTTCTCAAATATCCAGTTCTCCTTCATGCTTAGAAGTGTCTGTCCAGTGGCCTTCTGAAGTTTCCCCTTCTTTCTTTTTATCTGTTCTTTTTCACTGTTGAGATTGTATTTTCAATAGTATTGCTTTTTCTCCCTAGTGGTAATCTGAGTAAGAATGTCTCCCATAGGCTCATGTTCAAATACTTCATGCCCTGTTGGTGGGACTGTTTGGGAAGGATTAGGAGGCGTGGCCTCATTGGAGGAGGCGTGGCATGGGGGGTGGGCTTTGGGGTTTCAAAACACTGGTGCCATCCTCAGTGTCTCTGCTTTGTGGTTGTTTCTCAAGATGTGAGCACTCAGCTACTGCTCAGTGCCATGCCTGTAGCCCTGCTGCCATGCTTCCTACCATGATGGTCATGGATTCTAACCCTTTAAAATGGTAAGCCATTTCAGTGATTAGCCAACAAAGTCTTTCTTCTGTCAGTTGCCTTGGTCATGGTGTCTTATGACAGCAATAGAGAAGTAGCTAAGACACTCATTTTCTTCTTTCTCCCTTCCTCTTCTTCATCCTCCTCTTTCTCTGCCTCCTTCTCCTTTTCTTCTACCTCCTCCTCTTCCTCTTCTCCTGCTGGTCTTCCTCAAAGGATTCATTTTTACCTTCAGCCTTATAATTCATCTCAAACTACTACATGTGTGGAATAAGATAGGTGCTGAAGTTCTTTTTTTTTAATTGATATCCCGTTCTTCCAGTACTACTGTGGAAAAACTCTTTAAATTCTTGTAATATGGAGGCTAGAGAGATGGCTCAGCGATTAAGAACACCAACTGCTCTTCTGAAGGTCCTGAGTTCAAATCCCAGCACCCACATTGTGGCTCACAACCATCCGTAATGAGATCTGACTCCCTCTTGTGGTGTGTCTGAAGACAGCTATAACTTATATATAATAAATCTTTTTAAAAAAATTCTTGTAATATCTCTTAACTGAGTATGTTGTGTCTCTTTTGGTTTCCCTGAACTATTTGATTATCTTTACTGTTATACACACTATCTTTGCTCCTCCCTCCAAGGTTGTAATGGTGGTTGGTTTCTCTGCATTTTTTTTTTTACAGATGTATAGGGTAAATTTTTATATAGAAGGTACTGTGAGGTTCTAAGACTATTTATTTTCCCTGTAGATGGCTGTATTAGTTATCTTACATGTTGCTGGAACAAAATTTTGTTAACAAAGCAATTAAAGGAAGTAATTGTTTATTTTGGCTCGCAGTTCAAGGGTAAATCAGAGTGGCAGAAGCTTGGGGTGGACAGTAGCCAAGTGGTTTCACTCCCAGCACCCACATGGTGGCTCACAACTATCTACAATTCCAGTTCCAGGGAATACGATGCCTTTTCTGGCCTCTATAGGCACTGTGCATGCTGCATGTGGTGTATAGATATACACACAGACAAAACACCCATACAAATATAAATAAATGATAATATATAGATTAAATAAATAAATAAAATTGATTGTGGGAATGACTGCACAAAGAAGAACACAATAGAGGAAGACACCTGGAGTTGACCTCTGGCTTCCATCTACATCTACACTCATCGCAGGTTCACGGGCACCTGCATGCACAGGGGCACAAATACTTGAACAAGTACACATACCACACGCACGCGCACGCACACACACACACACACACACACGCACTAAGACAAGAAAATCTCTGTTCTGACTGTGTACCTTAGTAGAACCCTGGGTTTAAAGCTCAGACTTCTGGGAATAAGGATTTCAGGGCACCCCATCTTAAGAAGACAAGGTCTCTGTCTCTGCCTTCTTAAGAATCCACAAATAAACCTATAATAAACTCCTCTCTAAAACTTAAACAAAAATATGTTATGACCAAACTATAGTAAGAATATTAGTGGGGCTGGAGAGATGGCTCAGTGGTTAAGAGCACTGACTGCTCTTCCAGAGGTCCTGAGTTCAATTCCCAGCAACCTCATGGTGGCTCACAACCATCTGTAATGGGACCTGATGCCCTCTTCTGGTGTCTGAAGACAGCGACAGTGTACTCACACAAATAGACTAATAGTAAAATATCCGAAGGTACTCCTATTGGAAACATCCTCATTTCTGATAATACTAAATGTGTGAGTATGGTATAGGGCAGGAGCTACCAGAAACCATGGAGGAGGTCACAAGTTCCAGGCCAGTCTGGATAACTTAGTGAGCCCTTGTCTAAAATAAAAAGCAAAGCAAAACAGGGTGGGAGCGCTGGGGTACAGCTCAGTGGTAACAAGCTTAACCAGCATGTGCAGGAGGCCCTGCTTTCCATCCCTGACCGTGAATTAAAAAAACTAAAACACAAAACAAAACAACCAAACCAAACCAGACATGGTGCTTCATGCCTATAATCCCAGCATTCCGGAGGCAGAAGTAGGTGGATCTCTGAGTTCAAGGCCAGTCTGGCTACAAAGCAAGTTCCAGGATAGCCAGGGCTAAGCAGAGAAACCCTGCCTCAAGACTCTAGAGAGAGAGTGGAGGCTCTGCTAAAGCAAGCACGTGAAAGGACACGTGATGGAGGGGTCTTTGACAACAAACAGGCTTGTTTTGGTCCGCCTTACATTGCATAGTTGAGCTGCATTTGTTGTGATTCCATAGAGAGAAACCGTACCAAAAACTTCTGGTGGTGTGATGCAGTTTCTTGCCACTTCCGTAGACTCGGCTGATTGGCAGAGTGATGTCAGCCGAGACAGGCGCACATGCTGTGGCAAGACTTGTGCTGAGGCCAACCCCCTGGAGGGTGTTGCCATGACAGAGGCTGAGCTTAGTTTGCTTATAGAGCTAGCTGTGCAACGCTTGTGGGTCTTGTATCTAAGTTGATCTTTGCTTCTCTGAGAGAGGCACGGTTGAGAACTTCTCCTGGCATTCCTCCTGGTCTCTCCTACCGACTAGAGCTGAGGCTAAGGCCTGGCTGTCTCTGCTGGGTGGTGCTACCACTGTTGATTTGTGTTTGCAATCCAGACCACCAAAATGGACTGCTGGCGTATCCATGAAGTGTTAGGGGGTGGATGGAGCTGCCGCTGCTGTGAACTGAACTGCCGATTTCCAGACAACACAGACGGGAGTTGCTCCAAAAAAACCTTTCTAAACAGGTCCACTTCCCCCCCGTATCCCTTCTTTCCCTACCTCTGGTAGGTGGTGGGCTAATAGGGAAGTTAAAGCATTTAAGAACCATCATTTTTAAAAATAGGTTTTGAAAAAAATGTTACACCAAACATTCAAACGCATGAGTCTATAGGCGCCATCTCTAAGCGAACCACCACAGAGCATTACAAGAACATATTATAATCAGATAGCAGGACCTACCCTGGCAATTCGAAGATGGTCATAAAGTAAGATTATAATCAATTAAGTGAGAGAAATGCATGTGGTAAGGTGAACTGATGCTGAGAAAAACATCTGATGAAGCTTGATAAAGCTCAATGCCTATTCTTGGCTTTCTGAGTTTCTTCCCTTCCTTTTCTGTTTTTTGTTTGCCCCCCCCCCCCCAATTCTCTTTGCCTTGCATTTCTCTCCTTGAAACAGAGTCTTGCTACATAGCCCAGGCTGGAACTTGAGACCCTCCTTCTGCTCGGGAGTGCTGTTTACAGAAAGGAGTAATATGCTTGGTCTCAATGTCTCCTCTTCCTCTACTCCTTGGTTGCAAGGGGATCCATCAACGGATCATAAAAAGAGACTCGGACACACCCTTTCGTACCCTAGACAGTAGGAATCACCTCTGGGAGGAATCAGGCTGAATTTAAAAGAAACTTGCTTGCCCTCACCTGGTTTCTATTGCACCCAAGGCGAAGGCAGGACACTCGAATCTCTTCCATTCAGAGTTTGTATGCATATTATGGGGAATGATTTTCTTTCACACTTCCTTGAGGAGATAAGGAGGGGTGACTCGGAAATGAATTAGGAATGTATATGTGGGTGACCTTTAGTGGCTATCTGTGGTAGAAGAATCATGGAAGAACCACTGACTCCTTTACAATTTTGAATCTGGAGTCAAGAAAACACTGTGTAGGTTTTGTCTTTGATTGTATGTCTGGGCATCACCCAATTTCTAGAGAGTGACACCAGAAGCCTCTCTTCCTCCAACCAGTATCCCCTCCAGAGTGCCCACTACCCCCACCCCATCAACTACTAACTCTGTCTGAAACAGATTTTAGTCAGGGTCTATGGTTCAGTTCTGTGAGGTATTAATCTCTAGTCAATTACTGTAAGAAGAATTATTTATTCTAGCTGGCCTATATAAATAACACATAGTCCTGGTATTTTATTTACAAGCTGTAAACCTAGATTGGGCAGGTTTTGGAGCTATTCTGACTTACACCCCAGTCATATGTCCTTTGTCACTTGCTGGTTCTCCTGGCCATGAGCTCATGGTCCATCTCCTCTCATTGTAGCCTCCTTCTCTCATTTCTTCTCAGACCTGCCACTCAGTCCTTAAGTCCCGCCTTTCTCTTCCTACTGCCCAAAACACAGGCTTATTAAACAATTAACTTTAAATCGGAGATCAGGGTTTACATAGCATCACTTGGTGTATGTGAGGGGCAACCAGATCTTGGGGTACAGAATTTAGCATTTGAATACATAGCAGCACCAGAGCAACTGCCAACAAAGTACTAATTACTTTCTTCCTCAAGTCTTCATACACTCACTAATGTGATCAGAGGACAATTATCTCCACAGAGAGAGTAAGTAATTTTGTCCATTTGAACTTGAATCTCAGGTTAGCCTCCTGTTTCTAGGTGTAGTAAGTAGTTTCTGTTTCCCCACACTTTATTTGCTTGTGTTTATTTGTTGACAGGGTCTCAGGTAGCCTAGGCTGTCCTGGAACTCACTATGTAGCTGAGGATGGTCTTGAACTGATGTTCCTGCCTCTGCTTTCTGGGTGCTGGCATTACAGGTGTGCACTGCTGGCTTTCCCGCTGTTCTTCTAGCTGACTCCACTGACAGTCCTTTCTCTGTATCTCTAGTGTTTGCTTGTGTTTTGGGGTCTGGGAGCTACTCTAAGCTTTCAGGTTTATATCCCTGGCTATTGACCTAAAGTCTAGACCCCCTCTGATTCTGTTGTTCCTGACTTTCTCTCATTTTTTTGTTTTGTTCTTCCAGTTGAGTAGCAGAAAAAAACAAACAAACATAGCTAGCAGACTCTTTTTTTTTTTTTTTTTTTGGTTTTTCGAGACAGAGTTTCTCTGTGTAGCCCTGGCTGTCCTGGTCTGTAGACCAGGATGGCCTCGAACTCAGAAATCCGACTGTCTCTGCCCCCTAAGTGCTGGGATTAAAGGCGTGTGCCACCACTGCCTGGCGCTAGCAGACTCTTATTGAAGGAAAGGTGTGAGTGGGAAGAGTGGAGAGCAGAGGAGCACCCTGCCTTCCCAGCAGGAGGCTTTGGGGGTGACCCAGGGCTTCAGATAGGGAAGGGCATAAGATGAAACAATTAGTAGTTTTCCGATAAAGTGACCATCCACACCTTCCCTGAAGCTGGGGCCCCACTTAGTGTTTAGAGCTCTTTCCAAAGATAAGAAAATATAGTCCTTGGGAAGCCTGGGGCAGGCCAGAGGAACGTGCATCCCTGAGGCAAGGCCAAGCGTCCATTCGTCACTCTCCGGTCTTCTATCCCCAACCCTGAAGCCGTTGTTCACTCTGAACCGAGGCTGTTCTTTAACCCAGTCTCACTCCAGCTCCAGAAAGAGATGAAAGGAAGGTGAACAGAAACTTGCTGGGATTCTGTCTCAGGGATGTGAGCTGTATGTTGGTCACATTTCCCCCCTCCAAATAGAGGTAGTTTTATTGAAAAATTTCTCAAAACATTTTTTTTTTTTTTGAAAGAGTCTTACTAGGTAGCCCAGGCTGGCCTAGCCTGGAACTTTGTGTGGTCCCCTGGCCTCTAGCTCCCAAGTGCTGGGATTGAAGGTATATACTATCATGTCATTTATTATTATTATTATTATTATTATTATTATTATTATTATTATTATTATCTCTAATTGTGTGTGTATGAGGGGCTAGGGGGTATTGTATGTGGGCACCTTGGGAGGCCAGAGGCATAGGATTGCCACAGAGCTTGAGTTACAAGTGGTTGCTGATGGAGAACAAAGACCAATTATTAGACACTGGCTTATTTAGTGATTTACTTAAAGCACTGCTGGTACTTGCTTATTTGCCAAACATAATTTCACTTACCACAGGGAACAGGATGACCTGGAGAAACAGCTAAAACCACGGGTGGTTGCCCTTAACGACCTGCTAACTGCCACTTACCCTTTTGTGAAATCTTGCTGGCTTGCTCATCCACTCCCCCCCCCCCCGTTGTGTTATGGGGTACCTGAAAAACAAAACAAAACAAAACAACACATGAGGTCTGGATCAGTTGAACCTCTGGCTTCTTTATTCACCACTGGCGGGGCTGTCTCAGGCAGAGTAGGGGGAAGCAGCTTCTATCTTTGATTTGTTCTTGAGTTTTTAAAAGCAAAACCTGCAGTTACAATTTATAGAGAAAGGCAGCTGCACATCTGCAGCAAGCATGCATTGTTTACAGAAGTGGAGAATAGCAGTTAAGTGGTCAGACAACTCCCATAACCCCTAGGTCAGGGATACATTGTATAAAAATTGACAGTAGTAATTTATAGCTGGTCTACCTGACTGGAGACCAGTTTACTCAAAATAGTTCCAGCACTTAAAGTGGTCCTAGGAATACTGTCATGAGATGGCATAACTATAGCTCAGTAGCCCACCGCAATGGTTTTGGAGTAAAATGAGAATAGGAACTGGATCCAGATAGAAGCCTTTCAGGAGCTGTCCTGGCTTTGCTCCACCAGTGACATCACCTCTCTTCCACTCTCTCAGATTGCCTGTTCCAGAAAGATTCCCACAACAGTCCTGAACTGTCTTAAGTGGGTGCCGGGATTGGAACTGTGTTCCTCTGAGAGAGCCATACATGCTCTTAGCACCCTTTCTCATCTTTAAAATATGGGATACACTTAGTATAAATTTTGAAACACATAGAATAGCTCAAAGTCTGAACAGTCAGGAATAACCTCTTGCTAAGATCTGGCTGAACAGCTTGAGTCCCAATGAAAAGGGTGGATTGAAATCCATGCTTATGGGAAGAGAGGTCACATCACTGAGAGGCTCTCTGTCACATGGGAACAGAATTCCTGAAATATGAGAGTTCTCAAGAGTAAAGGGGAGATAAGTCTGTCTCCATTTTCAGTTTCCTAGGGTAACCTCTGAGTCCTCCATCTGTATCCCAGATATCTATCTCTTTCCCCTAAAAATACCCATCATTCCTTTTACCTTGATATCTTTCATGACATTCTAAATAATGTAGCCCCCACACACACACACACTGTTCATGGACTGCTCTGGACAGCATTTACATTTAGTTGCCAACTAAAGAATAATGGATACTGGACATGTTGGTTCATGTCTTTTCTTCTGGTACTTGGGAGGCAGATGCAGGCAGGTCTCTGTGAGTTTGAGGCAAGCTTGGTCTATCTACATGGTGAGTTCCAGCCTTTCTAAGTAGCTCTTCCCCGCTGTGTCCACTGTAGCCTACCAGCCCGGTAGAACCTGCAGTGTCCTGACTAAAACTGCCGACTTGCTCTTATTTGCAGTTTCTGTGTCAAGTTTGCTTCTTGAATCTGGTTGACTAGAATATTTCTCCCCTCACCCCTTGATGTGTGAGGTCACACTTGGTCCTAATATGTGCAGGAGCATGACACCATTTGTCTCCAGTGCCACACATACGAGGTGTACTTTGTGTGTCTTCTTCTGGCCTATCATCCTCTTCACATGAAAGATTAATGAGGGAAATCTTTATATTCTGTATAAAAACAAAATCAAATTTATATACTAAAATTATTCGTCTAAAATTTAAGTTGTTTTCAAATAAAAGTTGACATGTAAAAAAGGTTCCAAACAAAAACAATTCAAATTTCTATCAACTGATAAATTCATAAACAAAATATGATATTTCATCCAATGATGTCACTCAGTGTAATAATTATATTTACATTGCTGTAAATATAGATGATATACCACATACCTGACATAAACAACTTTAAGGAGGAAAATTTTATTTGGGGTGACGGATTCAGAGAGTCTACTAAAGGTAGTCGGCTCTGTTAATTTGGGCCTATGGTGATGCAGAGCCTCATGCTCTGGGTTCACGAGATAGAGGGTACTCACTGAATTGCTGACAGGAAGCAGAGAAAGGGACTATAGGAAGCAGCCAGGGCAAAGCCAAATCCCTAAGGACAAGTGCTCACTGACCTAACTTCTCTAGTCAGGTCCCACTTACTTCCCACCATCTCTTGGCAATCACATCATTTTTATTAATTAATAGGTGATAATGGCTAGGCCAGATCTCTCAGGATTCAGCCACCTCACCAAAGCCTACCCTCTGGTAACTAAAGCTTGAATACATGAACCTGCAGAGACATTTCATATTCAAAATCAAAACATTCTCTGTCCCTGAAATGGCTTGTGGCCATCTTATAATGAAAAAAACACATTTTGTTATTTCCAAGAGTCTTTGAAGTCTTAAATAGTTTCAACATTATCCAAAATTTTAAGTTTAACATCTCTTTGATACTCAAAGCAGCCAAGAGGTGGTGGCCCGTGTCTTCAATCCCAACACTCAGGAGCAGAAGCAGGCAGATCTCTGAGTTTGAGGCCAGCCTGGGTTAATGAGTTCCAGGACAATCAGGGCTCCATACTGAAACCCTGTTTTGAAAACAGAGGGGGGGGGTTAGGGTTGGTCTTGTGCACTGTGTATTCAGATGCTGAGTCCTGTACTCAAGATCAGGATGCAGTCTGGACATAGGCATTGTATTGACTAATGTTCTGTGAAGAATATTTCCAAATAATCTCTGATTGGTAAGTAAAAAGAAAGCTAGAACCTGTGACTGGGCAGGGGAGAGAGGAAGGCAGAACTTCAGATTAAGCAAGGGGATCTCAGGTAGGGACCATGTGGAGAAAGATAAGGAGAGAAGAAGATCGATATGAGGCAGGATGCACCATGAAGATGAACCATGAGCATGTGGCCAAGAGAAGCTCGCTCTGAGGACACACATGGAATAGAGCAAGACACAGCTGGCAAGTAACAGGACATTTATTTGGTTATTAATAGACTACTTGGGTTACAGTAGCTCAGAACCTGCCCAGCATAGTGCCAGCAGCTTGCTAATAAAATCTGATGTCTCTTTATCATTTACTTGAGAGCTAAACCGGCTAGAGGGGAGCAGAAGCCCTCCCCATAAATTAGTACAAGAGAGAGACTCAAAGCCAACACTAGTTTCAAGACCATGTTGAAAAAAAAAAATCAAGAAATACTGGTGGTAGTAATGGCACACGCCTTTAAGCCCAGCACCCAGGAGGCAGAGACAGGTGGATCTCTGTGAGTTTGAGGTCAGCCTGGTCTATAGAGTGAGTTCCAGGATAGCCAGAACTACCCAGAGAACCCCTGTCTTAAAACAAACAAACAAACAAACAAAAAAACAAGTAATAAATTATGTAATTTTAGCCTCCAGTGGTACAGAGTAAACAGTCCCAGTCCAAAAAGAGAACCCCTGTCTTAAAAAAAAAAAAACCAATTAAGTAATAAATTATGTAATTTTAGCCTCCAGTGGTACAGAGTAAACAGTCCCAGTCCAAAAGGGGTATTGAAGACCTAGGAAGGATGGATAGTGTCAAAACAAGGAAACCCAGCAGGGCAAGCATGAAATCCTATAGCTCTGTGTCTGGCATCTGGGGCACATGGTGGCATCGCTTGAGCCTCTGTGATGTGGACACTTTTACCACTGTCACTTTACTTTTTACATGGCTTGGTTCTACTCATTGGTGGGGACTCTCTTCAGCATATGTCCAACATTTCAGGCATCTCCAACATCCTGGAGATCCACTGAAGCTTACACTTTATTGTTTCAGCTTCAAAAATCTCCTTTTAAGGCACTGGACAGATGGCTCAATGGTTATGAGTTCTAGCTGCTCTTCTAGAGGACCCAGTTCAATTCCTAGCACAACCATCTGTAACTCCAGTTTGAGGACATCTGATGCCCCTTCTGGCCTCCTCAGGCATTGCACACACATAGTACAAAGATAAAAAAAAATGCAACCGAAATAACCTGTACACACAAAAGTCAACAAATCTTAATACGGAGAAAGAAAGAAAGAAAGAAAGAAAGAAAGAAAGAAAGAAAGAAAGAAAGAAAGAAAGAAAGAAAACGATTCCTTTTAGGGACCACCTGCAGAAATCCTGACCATGCTACACATTATCTGATCTCTCAGGCTTTGAACTCTTGGTGGAAGCTTCCATGATTCTCTAACTTGTACATTCTGTTTGTCTGCAAACTCAGTATGGTGGATGACACCAGGTTTTGCTGTCAGATTAATCAGGAGACTGGGACTGGGTATGATAGCGTACATCTCTAATGCCAGTACTCAGGAGACAGAGGCAGGCTGGTCTCTGAGATTTGGGCTAGCCTGGTCTACATAGCAAGTTCCAGGACAGCCAGGAATATGTAGAGAAACTCTGTCTAAAAAGCAAGCAAGCAAACAAAAAGAGAAAACACATATTTCAAGATTTTTTTACAGATGAAGTTCCAATATCGTGTGACATTATTCCTGAAGAGATGTCTACTCATCTCAGATAGGGAACTGACCCAAAGAAAGGATACCATCAAAGTCTGTGAGTGTGAATCCATGAGTTTTTATTGGGGTTACTGCTAGGAGTAACGAGGATTGAGGGTTACTTATAGGAGTAGAGATGTCTCAAAAGCAGTCACAGCATCAAAAGTCTACCCCAATAGGGTAACAGCCCAGGAAAACAGGAAACCATGAAAGTTCACTGTACAACTTACCAGAAGCTTGATAAACTGAAGAGTCTACCCGGTAGCTAGTTAGTCTGAGCCTCTTCCAGGCAACTGAGCTGTTCTCTGTTTGGTAGGTAGCTTGGCTGGTGTGAGAATGTCTCTCAGTCCTTACTGCTTATATAACCTTGGGGAAGGAGGGGCCTAGTGCATCTGATCAATTTCAGGGACTTCCTAAGCCTTCTTCTGACTTGTTCATTTCCTGGGTTGTAAGTCTCTCTCTTTAAAATTTCTTGAGTCTAACAAGCTGCTCTCCAAGATGAGATTATTTTTAACTGAGAGGAAATTTCAATATCACCAATATGATTTAGATTTAGATATTTATAGTCAGATAGATACATGTGGAATCCAGAGATAAAATAGTTTATAAAATAAGGATGAGATGATAGTAACACCAATTGGGTTTGATATGCCATACATACACACAGTACATTCAAGCTTCCTCACTATATGCATGTGTGTGTACACAATAAATATGTATCATATATACATATGGTGTATCGTATTTCTTTTGAGGCAGATTCTCACTATGTAGCCCTGGCTGGCCTAGAATTCATTATGTAGGCCAGGCTGGCCTCGAATACACACAACTCTTTGGTTCTCTGCCTCTCAAAGCACACGGTATATCTTATATACATAATGTATATCTTATATACATTACATGTTCAGCCAATGAGACCCATTTTTTTGAGACAGGGTTTCTCTGTGAAGCCCTGGTTGTCCTGGAACTCACTCTGTAGACCAGGCTGGCCTCGAACTCAGAAATCTGCCTGCCTCTGCCTCCTGAGTGTTGGGATTAAAGGCGTGCGCCACCACTGCCCGGCAGCCAAGTTGATCTTGAGTCTGCATGTCTGATTAATTTGCTGTAGTCTGTCCTATATCACTCCTTCCTCATTTTTCTTAATTTGCTCGAACAGTTCACAGACTGTAGAGAAACACTTTACTTGAATTTACTCGTTTATTTAAAAAGACATTACAAGGAACACAAGATGAAAAAACACAATGCTTAGGAATCCCCCCCCCTTCCCCCCTTGCACACATTGCAAGACTGGGTTTCTCTGGGTAGCTTTGTGTCTTGGAACTCACTCTGTAGACCAGGCTGGCTTCTCTGCCTGCCTCTGCCTCCCACATGCTGAGATTAAAGGTCTGCACCATACCATCTGGCTAGAATCCTGCCCTTTTCATGTTTAGGCTTAATTATAAGCTTGTGCCTTTGACTGTTTCTTTGTTTGAGGTAGGGTCTTGCAACGTAGCCCAGGTTGGCCTCTAATTCACAGTACGCCTCTGCTTCTGGTGTCTTGAGTGTCACATGTCTCCTTCCAAATTCACTCTCAGAGTCTCTGCAAGGCAGCAGAGCACAGCCTTTGCCTCATGGGCCATATCTCAACCATGGGAGCAAAATGGAAGGACCGCTGATGTTTCTCGATATGGAAATCCTCAGAGCAGCTGAAGTAGTAAGTCTATCAGAGTCACATGGTCTTTCTGGCAGCTCTCTGGTCTCACCCTCAAAAGACATCTGAAGTCCCCCAGAGAGCAATGGTCCTCCTGAAACTAAAAAGAAAACAAACACAGACTTCTGCTGAAGGGCTCTACTCTTCGCAAAGTGGGCTGAGGGCTCCTGGGTTACTCCTTCAAGATAGCCTAGCACTGCCAATCCTACCCAGAGTCAACCACTGGCAACTCAAGGGCAAAACTTTACAGTTGATCCCCAGCACTGCTAAGGAAAAGCAGGAGGAATGGGGAGTGGGGTTAGGGATAGGAGGGGGGCATATAACCTTGGAAGTTAGAAAAAGAAAGTTGTTAGTGGCAAAACATGATTCTGTAGTTGGTGTGCTTAGTTTGCAGTCAGGACTCATGAAGACCTAACCTTTTGATCTTCTACTAATGAGGCTCTGCTGCCCCCACATGGTATAGACTGCCCAGACACTTTTATTACTAGAGTACTATTTTAGACTAGGCTTTCTATGGTCTTTGTGCTCTTTTTTTTTTCTCTATTAATTAATTTATTCATTTACTTTACATCCTGATCGCGGCCACCCCCTTCTCCTCTCAGTTCACCCCTCATACAGCTCTTCCCCTTCCCCTTCTCCTCTGAGAAGAGGGAGATCCCACCTGGGTATCAAGTCATTGCAAGACTAGACACATCCTCACCCAGTGAGACCAGACAAGAAGCTGGGGGAACAGGATCCACAGGTAGGCAACAAAGTCAGGGGCAGCCTCCCTCCTGCTGCTCCAGTTGTTGGGGAACCCGCACGAAGACCAGTGCACATCTGCTATATGTGTGGGTGGGGGTCCAGGGATAGAGGGTGGGGAGTAGAGGGTGGGAGGTGGGGACCTAGGTCCAGCTTCTGCATGCTGTTTGGTTGGTGGATCAGTCTCTGGGAGCCCCCAAGGGTCCAGGTTAGTTGACTCTGTTGGTCTTCCCGTGGAGTCCCGATCCCCTCCAGGTCCCTCAATCCTTCCTCCGACTTTTCCACAAGACAACCCGAGCTCCATCTAATGTTTGGCTGTGGGTCTCTGAATCTGTTCCAGTCAGCTGCTGGGTGGAGCCTCTTGTAGGATAATTATGCTAGGCTTCTGTCTACAAGCATAACAGAGCATCTTGTTCATGGGATGGATCTCAAGTTGGGCCAGTCACTGGTTGGCCAATCTCTCTGTCTCTGCTCCATCTTTGTCCCTGCACTCCTTGTAGACAGGACACATTTTGGGTCAGATGAAGCAACTGATGGAGGCTGCTTCTGCTGGCAGCCAGTAACTAGAGTAATCATTCAGCAGACTTTTCTCTGAGGGAATATGTGGCAGAACCTTCCCCTAATGAATTAAGATTTCAGGGGACCAATCACTGGGCGAGGAGTAGGCAGGACTTCTGGGTCGGAGAGAGAAAGAGGGGAGGCAAGAGAGAAATACTTGCTTTTGGACTGGGAGTTGATGGAGGCCAATATGTAGGTGGTGCCCCCCCCAAGCCCCCACCCCCACCCCGTTCAGATGGCAGATTTGTTGGGATCCGCTACCAGAGGATTTAACTTAAAATGGCTTACAAGAATAGGGCGCTAGTTGTTGCACCCAGTGATTGAGTTACCTGTTGATTCTGAACTAAGTTTGTATGGTATTTTCCTTCCCGTGGCGACTCAACTGGGTTCCAGAGAGAAAGGTATGGCGGCAAAGCGTGGGGTTTCCAGAACTGCACCCCAAAAGGCCGTGGGAATTTGAAAGTGTGGGGCTGGCGTGGCAACAACACACCAGTGGGAATTTAGCAAGCTGGGTGGAGAGATTTCGGAGCTCTGGGTCAGAGTCTGACGAGATGAGAACAGGCCAAGCCCACCTGCCCAAAGGTGCCTGGCCGACATAGTATGCGATGGTGCTTTTTTAAATTCACAGGAATAAAGCTTGATTCATTGGGGTCAGTATTCCCCGTGACCATTGAGAAACTTTGAACTCTTTTAAACTCTTTGGGGGTTGGTAAGAGGAAGAAGAGAAAAAGGGGGGAAATCATACACACATGTACACACACACACACTTATATACACATATACATATTTATATTTGGTGAATGGAGCAAACTCCAGCGAGTTGACTCTCTTACACATACACACACACACACACACCCACACACACACACATTTTGGATGGAGCAAACTCCAAGGAGCTGGTTCCAACAAATTTCACATAAATACATATATGCATAATTTTGGGATTGCCCAGGGCTTTAAAAACAGACAATACTCCTGTTTATACATCTAAGTCCTTTAAAAATTGGTTTTTAACTTTCAATGTCTCACACTCCACTGGCATTCCCTACAACCCTCAGGGACAGGCTATTATGGAGAGACTACATTAAACCTTAAATATTAAAATATTTAAGCTACCAAATGGTGATTGTGACTACTCTTCTCCTTATTTCTTCCAGTGCTGGCTCCTGTCATTAGCACAACCTCAGTTACCAGCTTCACACTTGGCTCTCCTCCATTTGCCTGTGCCGTTGAAGCTGGCCTTTGACACCCAATTTTCTAGAGAACACCAAGCTGGTTTTCAGAGTGGTTGTACAAGTTTGCACTCCCACCAGCAACGGAGGAGTATTCCCTTTGCTCGACACCCTCACCAATATGTGCTGTTGCTCTGTGCTCTTGTAGAGCTAAAGTAGCACAGAAAACTAACTGAGGAAGAGGACAAATTAACCAGCAGCTGGGTGGCTCTCCCAGTCCTGACCATCTTTCTCTGGGTCAGTGACAAAGGGAGAAAGTAGTCATAGGTCAAACAGATGTGTCCAAATAAAACTTTATACACTTAGAGGTCAGATTTGAATTGCAGCCCTTCCTTGACTTGCTGGCCTGGAGACAGGGTTTTAAATGAAAAAATTTATTTTCTGCATACAAATGTTATGTCTGCATGTAGGTCTGTATGCCATGTGTATTCTTGATGTCTGGTGGAGGTTAGAGACTGTCAGATCCCCTGAAATTGGAGTTGTGGATAGTTGCGAGCCATCATGTGGGTGCTGGGAACGGAACCTGCTCTTAAATACTTGGCTATCTCTTCGTCTCCCGGAGATGAGATTTTAAAATTTTAGGTGCCTACAATCTTTGTTATGGGGCCAAATCAATTACCTGTTATAAAACTTCACCAAGGATTCTATTGTGAGAGTGTTAGTTCAAATACTATACTATACTTCTGCTTGTAATTGTAGCTGATGTTTATTGAGTACATACTATACACCAATACTAAGCCAAGCGCTTCCAAGATACTTTCTCACTCACCTGACTCTATGAAATGGGTACCATGATTCTGTCTGTTTTACATATTTAGAGGGTAAGATGAAGTAACATATGTATTTAAGGTAAGTCCTTGTTAACAGGAAGGAAAACGGTTCAAACCCAGGCAATAGCCCCAAGGTCCCATCACTAGGCTACTTACTCTTCTTGTTTCTCTTCTAACTGGAAACACTTCAGTAAAGATTCTGGACATCTTGAGCATGGCAACCATGGCTCTGGCAGGCCTTGCCCTTCTCCCAGATTCCCTCTGCCTTGCTAAACCATTTGATCACATTCCTAAAGCCAGTTTCTCACTGGTCACTTCCTTCTCCCGAGGCTTACTACTAAGGTCCAGATATCAAAGTATTGAAAGAAGTCCAGCAACTGAAAGCCCTCTTTGACTCACCTAATTAACACACCCAATTAAAATTAAACCCCTGCCATTTTAGGTAAGAGCCTCATCTGTTTCCTGTATGAGAGGCAATCCTTTGTCCCCTCTGGGACAAATACCCCTGCCCCCTCTCCCTTGCTCCCTGCCCCCTCTCCCTTGCTCCCTGCCCCCTACCCCTTGCTCCCTGCCCCCTCTCCCTTGCTCCCTGCCCCCTCTCCCTTGCCCCCTGCCCCTTCCCCCTCATCCTCTATCTCATGTTTTTGTCTCTTATTTCCTGACCTCTGTCCCTCTGGGGCCAAAATTTTCTTTCCTTTGTGCTGAGAACTTGGTCTTGGGGTTCTGTGCCTATATTAATTGTAATATTCAGCACATGAAATGAAACTAAATGAACTAGATTTTTTAAAAAATCATATAGTTTAAATAAGGCTAACAAACCCTGTCACAAGCACTTTTAGCTAGATTTAATTAGTATACTTTTCTGATGCCACTAGATTCTTATGCAAGGCTAAGATTCTTAGATTCTGTCCATAGCTTTGACACATCATGGGAATTTATTAAGTAACCTTTCTTGCCATTTGTTTTCTGTCTTACAAAGTTTCTACAAGATGCCATTGTTTGGCTCCATATTTGCTTGCTATATTGATTTTTTAGGTTATTAATGTTCATTTTAAGGGTGACATAGTATACTGGTTTTACATATGAGCTTGGGAAATAGTCTTCTGTCTGAAGTCTCACCTTGCCACTTGCAGGCTAGGGACTCCAGAAACACTGGCTAGTCTGTTAGTGTTTTAGTCTACTGGGATGGGCTGCCTTGACTGTGACTCTGCACTGTAATCTATCTTTCTGAAGTAGAGGCAAATATTCATCAGGCTGGGTAGGAAGCACCCACTGAGACATCTCAGCCCACTTATGAGTCTCTAAATAACAGCAGCCACAGGCTGGATAGTGATGGCACATGCCTTTAATCCTAGCACTCCAGAGGGAGAGGCTGGCATCTCCATGAGTTTGAGGCCAGCCTGGTCTACAGAGTGAGTTCCAGGACACCCAGGGCTACACGGAGAAACCCTGTCTTGAAAAACAAAACAACAGCAGCCACAACTCAACTATCATTACCACCACCACCACAATGATAGCTGATGTTTACTGGGCACTTGCTGTATGCTATTTTAAATGCTTTTTATGAGTTAGTGTGGTCATTTGATAATCCTGTCAAGCAGGCAATATTACTTGTACTATGTAGGTAAAGGATAAAGTTACATATATAGTAAGTGGCTTAGACCACTTATTATTTTCAGCTCTGGGGTTCAAACCCAGGGTCATATGCTAAGCAAGTATTCTACCATTGAGTCTCCAGCCCCAGCTCTTGGCGTTTTGAGACAAGGTCTCATCCAGACTGGCCTTAAGCTCATGACCTTCTGCCTCTGCCTCAGAAATGCTGGGCTTACAAATGTGTACTGCACCTATAGATTTTTCCCCAAGCAAGTTTAACTTCACGATCTGTACTCTGTTTAAATTTATTTTATTTTTGAGAAAGCTCTTGTTAAGTTCTAGCTTGGGACTTGCTGCAGTAGGGCAGGTTTCCTTAAACTCATGGAGGTCCCTTGCCTCTGCCTGCTGAGTGCTAGGACTGAAGGCCTGTGCCACCACTCCTGGCTATACTCTTTCTTTTGAAACTTAGGACACTGCAGAGAACGATCTGTACTTCTTTTAATTTTCATGCTATGAGGCTGCCTCCAATAGGATGTTGCACTGACCAAAGATTCTGTAAAGAACCAGTATAGGTTTTTAAGAAAGTGCTCTGTTGGGTATTATGTAAAGGGAGATACAAAGACAATTATAATGATAACATTATTCTTCTCTTGAAAATCTATCATTTTAGCCGGGCAGTGGTGGCGCACACCTTTAATCCCAGCACTTGGGAGGCAGAGGCAGGTGGATTTCTGAGTTTGAGGCCAGCCTGGTCTATAGAGTCCAGGACAGCCAGGGCTATACAGAGAAACCCTGTCTCCAAAAAAAAAAAAAAAAAAAAAAGAAAGGATCTTAAAAGGCCCACACATTAATATTTACAATTAGCACAAAATAAAGTTACGATGTAATGCTAGTAGTATTGTGGACATAATCTAGAAAGATAGCACAGATTCACATATTGTCCTTACGTTTACACTTGATTGAAAAAGACCTACTTTCCCCCTAATAGCTAGGTTAAGCAACTTCTATTTAAATACAATAGTAACTTAGGTAACTTTACAGTTTATCTTTTGAGAAAGAACCTGTAAATTTGGGTCTGATCTCTAATGAAACCAATTGAAGTTTGAAGTTTGTTGCTTGCCTAAAGGGGGGGGGGGTGTGCAGGCCAGTAAGTCCTAAGGATTAGCTTGTGTCCATATCTGAAGTGAGTCCACCACCATAACCTCAACAACTCTTGACTTTCATGTGGAGGTTGAGAGATGATAAAGTTCTTTCCAAGCATCTTTTATGGCAAACACTTTATATAGTGTAAACATTTCCCCAGCCACCAGTTGTTGTTTTATTGAAATGAGGAAGAAAAGACTTATGGGTTCTTTGTTCCTCCAAAGTGCCTAAATACTCCAAGAAATCTTGTTTAAGATTTTTCCCAGTCAAAATTTGAAAGAGGAAATTTTTGGTGGAACTAGTATGCTTTTCATTCCAAAGGATCAAAATGAGAGAACATTTCAGCTAACATCTTCATGGTTTTTTGAGCAGGTGGTAGTTTATTAATAGGGCCCGAGTCTCTTACATCTTTGATTTCCTCCAGACTCCCAGGTGTGAGTATTCAAGAGTGTCACATTAGCAGATATCTACACGCATGAAAGCTTCATTAATTTTTCCTGGTAATGTGATATGAGAAGGCTCAGTACTGACCAGCTGTATTTTGAACTCAACTACAAACATTAATTATGTATATATGGAAAATATTTGGAACAATTATAGGCTGTTAGACCTTTGCTTCCTGTTATAATTCTAGATAAATTACAGTATGATTATAACCAATTAAGTTGTTTCAGCTATCATTCCCAAGTGATCCAAACCTTACTCCATGATCCCTGGTGGTAGTCTCTTTCATAATTCTAGTAAAAGTTATGTGAGTTGCTCTTAATGAACTTCTGTGTACATTACTAATTAGAATAAAATGGATACCCCTTCGAGGTGTCTTAGAGGACACTCTCTGAATAGATCTAGCCAGTTGGGATGCCTGGGTCAAAAGGACTTTTTTTTTGTTTTGTTTGTCTTTTGTTTTTTCGAGACAGGGTTTCTCTGTGTAGCCCTGGCTGTCCTGGAACTCCCTCTGTAGACCAGGCTGGCCTCGAACTCAGAAATCCGCCTGCCTCTGCCTCCCGAGTGCTGGGATTAAAGGGGTGCGCCACCACTGCTTGGCTGGACTTCTCTTTCAATACAAAGGAAATATGATAGTTTCTCATCTATCCTAGAATTTGCTTCTAGGTGGAAAAACCTTTTAAGAATTTCTTCTACTTTGAGAATTCAGACATTTACTTATTTTTCAGGCAGCATCTCTTGTAGCACAACTGGCTACGGAGGATGACCTTTATCTTCTGATCCTTCCTCTGTCATCACCTCTGTGTTGGGATTATAGGCGTTAGCCACAGGTCTGGAGAGAAATGTCAAAGCCTTTGTAAGCAAAATTATAGCGACCACTTTGATATTTACGTTCAGGTTATTGGTGTAAGTGGGAAAGAGAGAATGACGATAACAAGGCATATGCAATCTAGTTGCTGAAGTGGACCAGGATATAAACTGTTAGTTCTAGTTAACGCGGTTGGAGGACTGGGTCTGACATACCAAACGCCCCAGAGAAGACGATAGCGACACCCTGTCCAGCAGCCCGGTACCCTTTGGGAATCTGGCCTCTGGTACAGCTGAGGGCGCCTGGTGATGACGTCAGCGAGCCCCGGAGGCGATTGGCTCCCCGAGAGGGGCGTCGGCAACCAACGGGACCCAGAGCCCTCGCCGAAGTCCTCGCGATATCCGCCGCCTCGGTAAGGGATGGCCGCGGAGCCGGGTGGAAGTACCCCGCGGCTCCGGGAGCCAGCTCTCGGGGCCGAGACATGGCCCGGGGCCCCGGCCAGCTAGGCGGGCCTCGTCCGGACACAGCTACCATGCCCAAGAGAGGAAAGCGGCTCAAGTTCCGGGCCCACGACGCCTGCTCGGGCCGAGGTGGGCGAGGGGCGGGGCCGGGCGGCGGAGGGGGGCTGGGCAGCAGAGTCCGGGGGGCGAGAGTCCGCGGGGAGCGGCTGCGGAAACTGCCCCGAGTCTGAGGAGGCCTTGGCGCTTTGCTCTGTTTCAGTGACCGTGGCGGACTATGCCAACTCGGATCCGGCGGTGGTGAGGTCTGGACGGGTTAAGAAAGCCGTGGCCAACGCTGTTCAGCAGGAAGGTAGGCTTTCGTGGATCTTTTTAGGCCCAGGCTTTGAAGACAGCATTAGGTGTTGTATTTTCCTGGAATTTCGTCCCTGTGTTTTTCCTCCTGCCCTTTGGACATCTGACCATGAACGTGGTGTTTGCACCTCGCACTGTTCACTTTCTCATATCTGGGATGGGATGGGTGTGTGTATTCAGGATCAGCAGTTTCCGGGGCCGAAATGTTTTTGTTTGCTCTATGAATTAAAACCGACTTTGTGACCAGGTGGGGTGGGCATTCCTTAACTCTCAGCGTTGTGGAGGCAGAGACAGGTGGATCTCTGTGAATTCAAGGCTAGCCTGGTTTACATAGCAGTTTACATTGTGAGATCCTGTTTCAAAAGAACACCAAACCAAAACAACAAAATCCCACTCAACTTTATATACTCATTAATTTCCACTGTCACTCCTTGATATCAGTCCCTCTTTTTTTTTTTTTATTGTAATTTGTGCATATTTTACCACGAAGTTGGCACCCATTACTTTGGCATATTGTTTTCTTTTTGTCATGTTTGTCTTGCTTTCAAGATTTTTGCAGATGTGACCAAGTGCGTTTCATTCTCCTTGTTTTCTCCTAGTAAAATCTCTTTGTGGCTTGGAAGCGTCCCAGGTGCCTGCGGAGGAGGCTCTTTCTGGGGTGGGTGAGCCCTGTGACATCCTGGACAGCAGTGATGAGATGGACGCCCAGGAGGAAAGCACTCAGGAAAGATCAGTCTCCAGAAAAAAGAAAAGCAAGAGACACAAAGGTACGGGCTGCTTTCCTGAGAACTGAGCTCTGTCTGTGGTGATTGATGCTGTTGCTCGTCAATGTAAGGGGGAGATCTAAGAGGATATTTTGTTATTATACCAGTTATTGTCAGTGATAACTTTTTTTTTGAGATGGTTTTCTCTGTATAGCCCTGGCTGTCCTGGAACTCACTCCGTAGACCAGGCTGGCTTGAACTCAGAAATCCACCTGCCTCTGCCTCCTGAGTGCTGGGATTAAAGGCGTGTGCCACCACTGCCCATCGATAACCTTTTTTTGTTGTTGTTGTTGTTAAAAGGTTTATTTATGGGATGGAGAGATGGCTCAGCGGTTAAGAGCCCTGACTGCTCTTCCAGAGGTCCTGAGTTCAATTCCCAGAAACCACATGGTAGCTCACAACCGTCTGTAAAGGAATCTGATGCCCTCTTCTGGTGTGTCTGGAAACAGCTACAGTGTACTCATATACACAAACTAAATCTTTAAAAAAAAAATTTTTATTTTGTGTATATGAGTACACTATTGCTCTCTTCAGATACACCAGAAAAGGGCATCGGATCCTGTTACAGATGTGAGTCACCGTGCGGTTGCTGGGAATTGAACTCAGGACCTCTAGAAGAGCAGTCAGTGCTCTTAACCACTGAGCCATCTCTCCAGCTCGATCACCCTCTTTTCTACCATCCAAAAGTTAATAGCAACGTTTGTTATACTTTATTTTTTCTTAATTTTGTTAGGGGTATATACATAAATGCATACATACATATATACATGTGTGTGTATACATATTTTCCAGGAAATTTCCAACTTATGTCTTAGATTTTATTTATTTGTTTATTTATTTATTTTTAGGTACTGAATATGAGTGTTTGTGTACATGTATATGTGTGCATCACTTGTGTGCCTGCGCCCTCAGAGGTCAGATGGGGCATTAGATCTGGAGCTGGAGTTGTGAGTTGGGTGGTTGCATGGATGGTTGTGAACTCTGATGTGGGTTCTGGGACCCACACGCAGGTCTTTTGCCGGGGCAACACCTGCTAAACCATCTTGGCTTCTCAAGACAGTTTTCTCTTTTCTTTCTTTTTTTTTGTTGTTGTTGTTTTTTGTTTTTTGTTTTGTTTTTTAAGACAGGGTTTCTCCATGTAATAACCCTGGCTGTCCTGGACCTGCTTTGTAGGCCTCAAATCCACAGAGATCTGCCTGCCTGTGCCTCCCGAGTGCTGGGATTAAAGGCCGGCACCACCAAACACTGGGCCTCAAGATAGGTTTTTTTCTTTCTTTTTTCCTTTTTTTTGAAATGGGGTCTCACTGTGTAGAGCAGGCTGTTCTTCAGCTCACAGAGATCTCATGCCTTTGTCTCTACAGTGCTAGACTAAAGGTATGTGCCACCTGCTCGGCAAGACAGTTTTAAAGTAGAGAATTGAGTGGTTGGTTTTACTATTTCCCCAGTTGTTCTGCTGTCATTGTGAACTAAATATAGAATGTTTCCATCACTCCAAAAAGAATTCCCAAACCGTTAGCATCACTGCTTCTGATGGGCAGCACCCCTGGCCTGCCCTAATTTCGTTCTCTGCAGGTATGCCTGCTCTGACATTCCATACAAATGCAATGCTAACATATTCTTTCAGGTCTAATTTCTTTCATATGGCTTAAAAGTATTTAAGGTTGATCCATATGGAATATGTACCAATAATTTTTATTGTACCAACTTTTATTGCATTTTATTGCATTATATAGCAACTTCAGGGATTTGTGGGGGTAAATGCTTTAATTTCTAGTAGGTAATGAGTGTTCGTGCAATTTCTGGATTGTATGGTAGTCTTTGTTTAAGTTTTTGAGGAATCAGTGAAGTGATTAATATCGTTTGATGTTTCTAACAGTAGCATATGAACATTTTTCTCCCTGAGACAGGATTTCTTGGTGTCCTGGAACTAACCATGCTAGCCTTGAACTCAGGGATCCTCCTGCCTCTGCCTGCTGGGATTAAAGGAGTATGCCACTATGCCTGGCTTTTTCTTTGTTTTTTCATTTTAAATTACAATATTGCATTACAAGACTCCCTTCAGATAGTCGGGATATAATCACTTATTAGACAACTGATTCTCATGGCAGACAGACTTTTTTTTTCCCCGAGACAGGGTTTCTCTGTGTAGCCCTGGCTGTCCTGGAACTCCCTCTGTAGACCAGGCTGGCCTCAAACTCAGAAATCCGCCTGCCTCTGCCTCCCAAGTGCTGCGATTAAAGGCGTGCACCACCACTGCCTGGCTGGCAGACAGACTCTTGAACATCATTTCACTTTTATTTTCTTGCTTTACTTTATCTCTGTTAGGTACTTGTATTCTACTTTGATTATTTGCTCTTAAAATACTTTTAAAATGACTTTATCTGTTTATTTTGTGTCTGTGTGTATGGGGGTAGAGTAACAGTAATGTGCATGCCAGGGTGTACAGTGGAGATCAGAGGACAGTTTGTGATAGTTCTTCTGTCATGTGAATCCCAGGGATTAAACTCAGGCAGTCAGGTTTGGCTGCAAGCACTGTTACCTGAAAAAAGGGTCTGGTTGCCCCCACCCTTCAGTTTCTAATGAAGCAGTTACAATCACTATGCAGCAGCTGTGAACTTATTATTATTTATGTTTCAATTTTGAGCAATTCCTAGATATCATCTATAAATGTCTTAGTAGGTATCCTCAAAAGAGAAATAGTCTTCAAAAAGACTATTGTTAGCCAGCAAGTAATCTCAGGAGGTGGAGGAGGATCGGGAGTCCAAGGCCAAGGTTAGCTACATGTTGGAGGCCAACCTAGGTTACTTTAGACCCTGTCTGAAAAGCTAAAAGAGCAGCAACAGACCTGGAATGCTCCAGAGATGTCTCTGTGGTTAAGAGCACTGGCTGCTCTTCTGAAGACCCATAGATACCCGTTTCCCACATGGAGGCTCACACTCATCTGCAACTTTACTTGTAGAGGATCCAGTGCTCTCTCCTGTCCTTTGGAGCCAGCCATGCAAATGGTGCAAAGACAGACATGCTGACTTTTTGCAAGTTCTTTAGTGTTTAGCCATTTCCCTAAGCCTGAGACATACAACCTCTTAGCAGTATTCAGCTTTGTAAAAGTCATTAATGAGCCAGATGTGATGGTGCATGACTTTAATCCTTGCACATGGGAGACAAAGTAGGCAGTTTAAGGCCAGCATGGTCTACATAATAAGTTCTAAGACAGCCAGGGCTACATAGTGAGATCCTGTCTCAGAGATGAATGATTATTTAAGATGAAGGTGTCCATCTGGTATATGTGTTATTCAAATGTGAGCTATATAGTGAACCTTACGGGTCAAGAGAATAAACAGTAATTAGGTCTAAGCAGGAAGAGGGGGCAGGAAGGACACATTATCAAGTAGGGACGGACTGACCAGATAACCAGAAGGTGGCTAGAACATGGCTCAGGTTGAGTGCTTGTGTAGCATGTATGAGAGAGACATAGGTTTGTTCCCCAACTGCATAAACCCAACATGGTGTCATATGCCTATAACCCCAGAATTTAGTAGGTGGAGACAGGAAGATAAGACCTTCAAGGTGTACTTTGGTTAAATATCAAGTTGGAGGCAAGCCTGGGCTACCTGAGACTCTGCCTCAAAACAAAGAAACAAACAAACAAACAAATAATAAAAATAAAAAAATAGATGAACATGTGTAGAGTGTTGCTAGTGAGTATATGCTGTTATTTGCCTTTTCTGCTGTTAAGGTTATTTAGTTTACATTGTTTTTTATATACTTTCTTTTTTAAAGAACTAAAAAAAAAGATGAGTTTTGAGATTTATTTTTAAGAGTGTGGGTGTTTTGCCTGCATGTGTTTGTGTATCACATGTAAGTAGTGTCCTGGTTTTTTGGTCTTGTTTTGTTTTGTTGTTGTTGCTGTTGTTCAGCTTGACACAAGATAGAGCTATCTGGCAAGAGAGAACCCCAGTTGAGAAAATGCCCCTACCAGATTGTTCTTCGGGCAAGTCTGTGCTGTGTTTTCTTGGTTGATAAGGCGCCACACTATCAGATGGTCTGGCTGATGAGACGAGATGGCTCAGCTGGTAAAACTTGCCCCCATGCCTGACTCTCTGAGTTCAATCCCCAGGATCCACATTAGGGAGGAAAGAAGTGACACCCACAAGTGGACTCTAGTCTCCATGCACGTGCTATGACACTTGTGTTCTCAATAATTAAAATGTAATAATAAAAAAAGTCAGGCTGAGCAAGCCATGAAGAGCAAACCAGTAAGCAGCACTTCTCCATGGCTTCTTCATCAACTCCTGCCCTGATTTCCTTTAGTGACAAACTGTGACCTGAGAATTGTAAGAAGGAAACCCTTTCCTCTTCGTGCTGCTCTGCTCATGTGTTTACCACAGCAGTAGGAACCCTAACTCAGACGGACAGTCAGTGTTCTTAATTTTTGAGCCATCTCTTCAGCCCCAGTGTCTGTTATCTTATTACTACAACAGGCTTAAAAATAGTTTTCTTAATTCTACTGAATTAGTGTTGATTGTTAAAATATACACAAAGGAACTTTGAAAACTTAGTACACAAATAGTAGTTTTTAAAGATAGGTGGGCTTAATTGGTAAAGCACTTGCTGCAAAAACTTGACAGTATGAATTCAGATCCCTAAGAGTCCATTGTGCTTTTCTCTTTCCAGAAAATCTACCTTGTGTCAAGCTGGACAAAACAAAATAAACCCTAAACCAATCAGGACACTGTTCTTTCAGGGGACTAGTATGATTTTAGCACAGCAGGCAGGTGACACATGTCTAAAACTTCAGCTTCAAGGAACTTGACATTCATTCTGGTCTCCATGGATTGCCTTACACACTTACCTCTCTCTCTCACACACACACACACACACACACACACTTTTTTAAAAGAACACGAGTGGAGTAGGCTGGAGAGATAGGTCATGAAAAAGGCAGGTGCAGCTGTGTGAGTCTGTACCCCTGGCATAGCTGAGGCAGGAATAGGGTTCCTGGAGCTCACCGCCCCCTCTGTAGCTGGCTGGTGAACTCCAGGCTCAATGAGAGACCTTGTCTCAAAATATGAGGTAGAAAAATGATTGAAGAATATGCTGGATATTACCTCTGGACTCTACACACACATGGACCTGCCCACACATGTGGCCACACAAGAAAATGTATGCACACATGCATGTACATACAACAAAGGCCTCAAGGACATTAACTCTTCAATTGGGCAACAGAAGACAAAAAAGATTTTAGCATCTGGAATTACCAGGAAACCATCAGCTTGGGCTTCCTTGGACCTGTTTAAAGCCCTTTTCTTAGCCTGGCATGGTGGCACACACCTTTAATCCCAGAACTAGGGAGCAGAGGCAGGTTTTGAGGCCAGCATGGTCTACAGAGTGAGTTCTAGGACAGCCAGGGCTACACAGAGAAACCCTGTCTTGAAAAAAAAAAAAAAAAACCAAACAAAAAACCAAGACAAACAACAAAAGCCCCTTTTCTTAAATATACAAGCTAGGAGAGAATTGGAATGAATACCTTTAGGTGTATGTGTAATAAATAGAACACCGGATTTGTTCTTTTCCTTGTTTCAGAAGACCTGGATGGTGCTGGAGAAGAGTACCCTATGGATATTTGGCTGCTGCTGGCTTCCTATATCCGTCCTGAGGACATTGTGAATTTTTCCCTGATTTGTAAGAATGCTTGGACTGTCACTTGCACTGCTGCCTTTTGGACCAGGTTGTACCGAAGGTGCGACCTCCGAGTGCCAGTGTTTTCTCTGTAGCTGATTTTGTTGTTGTTTGTGATTTGGAGCGCTGCCCTAGGTGATGGGCTCTTTTTCTCTCTTCCATACCTTGACATAACCCTAGCTTTGTACTGTTGATATATCTCTAAATCTTCGTTACTGATTCATGCAGGTGATTGCCTTCCCTGTGGCTGCCACCCTACCCTTCTAGTATCATTTTTCTTTTTGCAATGGTATTATGTCTGGCCCCAGAAAGAACTTAGACTTTTCCTGCAGAGGTGTCTATTACTCTGGTCAGCAAAAGTGCTAGGTTTTCAAGTGGGATACAGAGGTCTAGTGGACTTTATGAACTGTAGGATGTGGTAGGGATGGATAGAGAACTTGTTGACATGTCTGACAGGGAAACCCAGTGGCTCTTCCCGTGACCGATTCTTTTTCAGCAACTAAAGAATATTACATGATTTCCAGTTTAGAGGCTTGTAATTATGTAGAATCGGAAATAATCCAAATTTAAATGGAAAAAGCTATAGGGTTACCAAGATGAAGAAGCAGAAATCATGGATAATGTAAGGAGATGGTGTGGTATTTGTGAGACCTGGGCAAGCTAGTGTCCACCAGTGGGGTCGTGGGGTAGAGCTCACATGGAAGTTGGGAGTCCTGGGAGACCGAATGAGAGCAGGCAGACAGGTCACATATTGGTAGGAGTCATGTGTCATGTTTCAGGCACTACACGCTGGATGCTTCTCTGCCTTTGCGGTTGCGACCAGAATCCATGGAGAAGCTGCGCTGTCTCCGGGCATGTGTGATCCGATCTCTATATCATATGTATGAACCATTTGCTGCTCGAATCTCCAAGAATCCAGCCATTCCGGAAAGCACTCCCAGCACACTGAAGAACTCCAAGGTAAGTGAAACTTGCTGTCGGGGTTTGGCTAATGGATTCTTGTGTGGTGGGCCTATTCCTGAGTCTTGTTTGTAGCTTCTTGATGGGGAGGGCTGTTGGTCCCAGCCCGTTAGAGGGCTGGTGTAAACCTGTGGGTTTCAGAAGGTTCATTGCTCTGACAGACACATTCCTGCTGTGCTGGACTGGTTTATGGTATCCTTCCTTAAAGCTTTCTTATGCTTTTAGTGTATTTCTTAAGTCTCTAATTTATTTTTATGCGCTGTACATTTGACCACTATAGATAGAATGGTTTTGATAGCTTGGACTAGGAAGAATACTTGAATGGTAGGTATATATTACAATTTTCACAAAATGCTTAGTCATGACACAAATAGCACAAGGAACTCAACTGACTTCCTGTTTCTAATGTAAGCTCGGCATCTGAGATTATGCTTCTTTCTTGACTTCCTTTAAGGATTCGTATAGACATCTTTACTTGCTAAGCCCCTGTGCCAGGCTTTGGTAATTCATCTCAGAGACTATAAGGTACTCCAATTCATAGATCTTAGGATTCCAAAGTCTTCCTATGTTTTAGGCTCACTCTATCTTAAGATTCTCTGCATAGTTTATATCCAACACTGTATTCAGGTTTCTGGTATTCTGAATAATAAGTAGGCCTATTAGTCCTTAGCCCATTTTCTCCTCCCTGGTGAAATTACTTTTATCACTCTAGATGAATTGTAGTTATTATAATTATTTAGACAAGGCGATGTCTTAGCCCTTATCTTGCTCACCCGATACTGTGTAAATTCCTTACCTTTGAATTTGTAGGTGATTTTTACACTCTGTCCTACCCACTCTAATCCGTTCCGTAGCACTTCCTGTTCTTGTGCTTTGTGCCTTTATGCTCATAGACGTTGTGTGATCTTCTCTCCTACTTGAGCTCTAAGTTTATATTCATTCCAGGAATTAAAAGGTACTATTGTTTGAAAGTAATCAAGATCCCCTTTACTTTTGTGTATGTGTACCCCAACATGCACAAATGTAGGTCGTCAGACTAACTGTTTATAAAGCTAGTTGATGGATTTAGGGCAGGAGCAGTGTGGTACATGAGGAGAGTTTCACCCTGAAGCTGCTTCTGCTTGTAATGGGAGTGGACAGGGTCCCGTCTCACATTTACAGTGTCTTCCTCCCTAGAAGCATTTAATACTGTCTGGTTACTACAAGAAGGGTGGTAATCATTACAAAGTTAACATGCCAGGTAATGGAGCAGGACAGCATTGACTGGGCAAACTCCTCATGCTTGACACATCTTAGCGGCTCCAGTGCGCACTGCAAGGGCTACTGCTTAAAGTCTAACATACCCATATCTTTATATGCGCTCTACTGTGTCTTTTCAAAAATAGATTAGGAAGCCAAAGTATATTGAAAAAAAATAAGCTCTTAATCCAGGTAGTAAGCCTGGCAGCCTCTTTTTGTGTTGTTAGAGACCCTCTGACCAGGGTCTGGGTCCTGTAGTGGCAGATGCCTGGTGCATGGCCTCAGCTCACATGCCTGTAATAGCATGGCACTCAGTTGCCAGCATGCCTAAAGGACGTTTCCCCTTTCCTGGACTCCAGCTTTTCGTATTTGATCCCTCTCTCTCTTTTCAGTAGCATAGCTTGTGTGGGACACTGGAGCCGTTGTGATGGCAGCAGAAGTGTTTTCCCCTAAAAGCCAAGCCCATTATTTTTGATGGAGCAGCAGGACGTACAGGGCATGTCTGAAGGCAGGACAGCTGGCACGGCGGACGACCTACCCCTTGTCCCCTGGGAGGTACTTCACTTCTTGTGCTTAACCCTAGCTATAGCCTGACTTCATTGAGGGGTTTGCGTTAGCCTGGATTCAGCTTAGCTCATTGGTTTCCATAGTAGCTGTCTGTTCCCAGAAGGTCCTGAGCGGCTTGTTCCTGTCACAGGGCTAGCCCTCCCTGCCTGCTTTGTGGCCTTGTCACCATTTTGCTTGGTGGCTGCTTGCTACCTTTCTATTTTAATGTAGAGCAGTGGCTGCTGAAGCAGAGAAAACACCCCACACTGTGGATATATATTTCTGTCTTTAAAGATGAGAACATAGGGGTTGATCTTAATAAGCTCTGAGGTTGACTTGTATTGGTCCCTCCTTTCCTTCCTGAGTAGCACTGTGACTGTCTTCATGTTGCACCAGTGTCGAGTTGGGGGTCTGTGTGTGCCAGAGGAAATCCTCCGCTGTAGTTGGAGTTGGCTTAAGAGTGCTCAGATATTTTTGCTAATTTTTTTGTTGCTTTATAATGCATTTCAGTGTCACTCCCTTAGTTTACGTTTTCTTTCTTACAGTGCTTGCTTTTCTGGTGCCGAAAGATTGTTGGGAACAGACAAGAACCAATGTGGGAGTTCAACTTCAAGTTCAAAAAACAGGCATGTGTCCTTCTCTTTGTCTCTATATTTTTATAAATGTTATTTTTAAAGGTTTATTTGGGTGGTTGGATGGTTCAGATAAGAGAGAATTCTGCATTGTCAGAAGTCCCAATCCTAGGACATGTAATGATACCCTCTTCTTTTAGGGATCACACTCAGGTATAGACCACCTCCACGCTCATACCCACCTTAAAATTAAGAGTTTTTAAATTCTATATGAGGTTTTTTTGCTTCGTTTTGTTTTGTTTTTGAGACAGAGTCTGTGTGGCTACATAACCTCAAACTAATAGAGATCTACCTACTTCTGTTTCTCAAGTCCTTGGATTAAAGACCTGAACAACCGTACCTGGCTTGTCTATTGAGTGTTTCGCCTGCATGTATGCACGTTCACTATGTGTATGCCTGGTACTTGTGTTGTCTAGAAGAAGATGTCAGATTCCTGGAACTGGAGTTGTGGACAGTTGTTAGCCTCCATATAGGTGCTGGGAATCAAATCTTCATCTTCTGCAAGAGTAGCAAGGGCTTTTAACTGCTGAGCCATCTCTGCAGCCTTCAGATATCTTATTTAATGAATTTCCTCGTATCTTAATCCCTTTGTGCTGGCATAACAAAGTACCAGAGATTGGGTTATTTCTAAAGAACAGAAATTAATTTTCTCATAGTTCTGGAGGCTAGGAGATCCAAACAGGTTCTGTGTCTCATGAGACTCTGGTTCCTATTTTTAAGATGGTACCTTACTGTATGTACCCTGTATATTCTCACACAGCTGTGGTGGAAGGCTGGAAGGAGCTAAATCCATTTTAAAGCCCTTACTATAATAAGAGCCTTTGTCCCAGTCATGAAAGAGGAGTCCATATCACCTTCAAAAGGTTCCATCTCCTACATAGCATTAGGTTAAATTTGAAATAACTTTTGGAGGGAACTGTTTTATATTGGAGAAAAAAAGATAGCATCTTCAAGTTGTTACCCGAGGTAAACCTAGACAGATTACAAGATCAGAGAACAGAGCTATAAAAGATGTGTGTGTGTGTGTGTGTGTGTGTGTGTGTGTGTGTAGCATGAGGATATGAATTTGGCTACCCAAAACCCATGTAAAAACTGATGTGGTGGCACACTTTTGTAATGCCTGTGCTAGCATAGCAAGTGGACATGGGCAGAATTCTGGAGCTCCCTGGCCAGCCAGTTAAACCAGTTGGATAGCTCCAGGTTCAGGAAGAGACTGTTGAAAAAGAAAGTGGGGAGGGGGATGGGGGGAGGGAGAGGGAGGATGATGCTCGGCATTGACCTCTGGGTTCTACGTGCATGCACACACACATACCTACCCTCACACACTGCACACATTTCATGTGTCTATTGCTGTGAATAGACTCCATGACATCAGCAATTTTTATAGAAGAAAGTATTTAATTGGATCTGGCTTACAGTTTCAGAAGTTTGTCCATTAGCATCTTGGCGGGCAGGGTGTTGGCATGCAGGCTGACACAATCCTGGAGAAGTAGCTGAGAGCTCTACGCCATATTTCCTTATTAATTTATTTTTAAAACATGGTTCTGGTGAAGAAATTTGGCTGTCATGTTTTTGTAAGAAATTCAGTCTTTGATATCAAGTAGACACCTTTCTCCACGGAGGAGTAGCCTTAGCAGTGGAGACCAGAATTTCTGCAGGAAATTGAATGCTGAGATTCCTTTAGTCCTGAGACTTGTGAATCCCGTTTTATGGGATTTGGAATTTGGAGGTTACTTCTGCATCTGTCCTCTTCTGCAGCAAATACGCTGAAGTCTGATACATCATGTGGAAATTGGAGAGTGGCTGATAGAGCCATTTCTTGTCAGATAGTGGAAATACTATCTAAATAAAACCCATTGCTGTGTTTGCTAATCTAAACGCTCTTTTTTAACTGGTAGATTCTTTGATCTCTGCATGGAAAACAAGTATGTATACAAAGAGCAGATGACAGAAAATTTTATCTCATTAACTTTAGCTTACCTGTTGGCTTTTCCTTCACAGCATCTTAAAGAGCGTACGTATTTCCTCTAGGCCACTAGATTAATGCTCAGTTCTGCTTAGTCCCCTAGATTAAAGAGCAAGTGTATGGACCGGTTACAACCGCCCATTCAGTATCAAGATGTTCATACCAACCCTGACCAGGACTGCTGCCTGCTGCAGGTCACCACCCTCAACTTCATCTTTATTCCTATTGTCATGGGAATGATATTTACCTTGGTAAGTGAGGATTCAGCCCTTTTGTAGTATCTCGCTGTATTATCTATGGTTTGAAAAAAGGATTTGCAGATTTAACTACTGAAAGAAATCTCTGAAGAATAACAGAGTTCAAAATTAAAACCAGATCAACATATGGGGTACCCCTTCTCTTCCATCAAGTGACTGTACACACACCAAAACTAAAATAGAACCCACAAGATAATAACGACAATGATACAACAACAGCAATAAAATCCCTAAACACCTCCCCAGGTAAAATAAAAACAAAACTGACAAGTCTGCAGTTAGATTTGCATATTAGAAAGACAGATAATGGAGAGAAGCTAATTATATCTGAGAATGTTTTGTCTGTCTGTCTCTGTAAGAAAAGGAAGGCTTTCATATCTTCCTGTATGTACTGAAGGGAACATGGATAAACATACACATGAACATTGTTAGGACCTTGGGTATTCATATGCTGCCATAATGGAATATTAAAATAGATACTAGCTCTGTCCTTGTGTGAGGCTTTAATTCTTCAAACCTTGGCCAACAATAAGGTGAGTAAATTATATATGTTATTTAGCTTATGCTTTTTATGGTTGAAAAATGTAATTGGATAGGCAGCAAGAAAGTTTGTCGTTTGTCTTCTCTGTGCCTCACGCTTATGTTCAGAGATGTTTGGAGTTCCTCTCTATGATGGAAAAGCTTAATTTTGAATGATAGATAATATGTATATCATGAAGAATTTAAATAATGCATACATCTATTCAGAAAGTTGGGGTAACATAGATTGCCACTGTCCTGTAACTATAGTTAACTTTCTGGGGACTGTTTCTAAAGTATGTCGTTAATAGGTTTCAATATACATCCTCTTGTAGATCATTTCCTATGATTGAAATGTGTGATTCCATCTTATCATAGGTCCTTCCTTCTCTCTCCTTTAGGGTAAACTGCTTTAATGACCTCACTGTGACTCATATTCCATATATGCCATGCTAATTCTGCAGACACCGCCATATAAATACTTGGGGATTTTTACACAAAAATGGATCAGGCTTAGGTTTTACAGCTCTTGCCAGAAATCTTTACCAGAATTCCATCTTTATCCTATATGTGGAATAATTAGATGGCCTTTGTGGTAGTGTGTGTGCATATATCCTGAATTATTTATCTGTAAGACCCTTTAACATCTTTGATACACAGAGCAGAGAAAATCTTAACAAATATCACGCTGGACTTTTGTGTCTATATAAATGTGTTGGTGGTATAATTTAAGAGACAAATCTTGAGACTGAACCGAGATATATTATGTGTAGATCGTCTCAAGGAGAGCCCAAAGAAACCAAGGTTAAATTAAATACTAAACATTTAAATGAAATGCTAAATGTACCTTTCTCTTCTAGTTTACTATTAATGTGAGTACAGACATGCGGCATCATCGAGTGAGATTGGTGTTCCAAGATTCTCCCGTCCGTGGTGGTCAGAATCTGCGCAGTGAACAGGGTGTGCAAGTCATCCTGGACCCGGTGCACAGTGTTCGGCTCTTTGACTGGTGGCATCCGCAGTATCCGTTCTCCCTGAGAGCATAGTTCCTGCTTCCAGTCCCTCGGGATAGCTTCCAGTCTAGACCATTAGTAATCAGATTCGGTTTGGAAGGGGCAGCTGGATTGTGTAGCTGATTAGTGATGAACAGGCTGTTTGGGTTCCTGGGGCTCCTATTACAGGAGGTGGAAAGGTTGAATCAAGAGGAAAACCAACTATGATTTATAAACATTTTCATGTAAAATTTGCATATTTGAAAGGAGAAACCTGGCCTCATTTTCTGTGTTAAACCTCCATTGGTGCTGTTGAGTTTGCTCTTCGTTCTTTTATCTTGGCAAATGGATGATCTTTAGTTAGGGAAAAGTTAAACTCTTACTCTTCAAGGAAAAGAAGTTTGCCCTTACAGATTAGAGGAACCCAGAGGCTTAAAATGGTTGCTCCAATGTCGCTGCTCCTCAAATTCAAGTGAATATTTTTTTCTTTTCTCTTTACCCTTCTCCAGAAATAAAGCAGGTGACAGGGTTGTCAGGATCTTGTAAGACTGACTTGTGCATCTTTTTAAAAAAATGCTTTTTGGATATTTATTACATGAATATTGGTTGTTTTGCTGATTTTGTATTTGGGTTTTTGTTTTATTGCATGAGACTTGATAGTGATGGTAATGATTATGTGCCCCGGTATTGTTCTAAGAACTTTATAGATTGTGTCTCTAATCCTTGTGTCTTGCAAGGTAGTTGAAACCCTTCCCATTTTATGGTTGAGAAACTGAATCATTGACTTACCCAAGGCCAGAACTACTGGTCCATGCAGAGCCAGGATTCTAACCCATGCCCTTTTTACTACACCACAACTTCTAAGGCCAGTCTCATTTTTCTTGTGGTACATAAGTGGTACAAAGAGTAGCCAGGGTGTGATGGAAGAAGTCAAAACAGTGAGTTATTTGAATCTTTCAGATAGACACGCATTAACTGAAAGGTAAAACAGAGTTAAGGAAGAATTGTGGTGTTTACATTAAATTGTTAGGCTTTATAATGCTAAAGGTCATTTTCAAAAAATACATTGCATGTTGAAAGCAGTCTTCCAACTATAAGCAATTAGTGGCTTTTCTCTGCCCTGTCCTGTCCTTTGATATCTTTTCTTTTCCTTTTTAAATCATCCTGTGTGCATTCAGGATCCTGGTGTTCTGTTCATACAGAATTGTTGACACCCTCCTTGGTCAAAGTTCTTGCTGTCACTGGCATGCTCTGAGAAAAGGATGTGGGTGGGCTTTGTTTATTTCCTTTGTTAAGAGGAAGTCTTACTGCTTTCTTTCCCACCTGGATGTGGCAGGAGATGCACATTAAGACAATACTCTCATGAGGTCATCCTGTAGCACTGCAGTCCAGCCTCTCTGCCCCACAAAAGTAGTCCTTTTGAGACAGGGTCTTGCTATGTAGCCCAGGCTGGCCTTGAACTTAATCCTCTTACTTTGGCTGCCTGGAGTTGTTGGGATTATAGGTATGAGTCACCAGACAGGACAAAAACAGAAAATATTCTTTAAACATAAAAATACTGTGGGGCAGATACTATTGTGAGCTAAATTGCTAAATGAGTATGTTGGCTTTTATCACCTTCCCCACCCATGCTATTTAAAGGCCATTCTTAAGCATCTGTTGTTTAATACTGCTGCTGATAGCTAGCCTTACCCACACTGAGGGGAATACTGCCACTGGTTGAACAGAAAGTGAGCCTGGGTCAATAAAAAGCAACCACCAGAATTTGGGTACTTAATTAACAAAAGCAAACAAAAACCCAAGGACAATCACACTTCACAGATCTCTACAATCAAAAGTTGCTTCTGAGACAGAAGAAAAGAAGCATGGAGTCTGGAGATCCCTGAACAAAAGATGCCATGGAGCAGGGGAAGTTGTCCTTGTGGATTGTGTGTCTCCCATTTAGGTTTACCTTAAGTGGGTGAAATAAATGTGACTTAATTGTTTTCTGGCTCAACTTCTGAGTTTTTGTGCCAAACTCCATGGTATGATCATAGATACTATATTCTCCCTTTGAAGTTACTGCCTCTGCTGTATTCTTAACACATTGCCAACACTTGGTAAAGTGGTTCATGGTTACCATGGCTTCAGTCTTCCTCAGCATTGGCTCAGTTGCCTTTTCTGGCATGATTCATGTTTTGTTAATGAAAGGGTGTGAAGAGTGTCAAGGATTGCCTTTTTGTAAAAACTAGACCACCCAGAGAATGATTGAAACTTGTTAGGCTCTGGGTTTAAAAACTGTTTCTCTCTTCTTGTATATGTTGTTCTTCAGAGTGTCAGACTTAAACTTCTCTCAACTATCAGAATTAATTTCCTTGCCGCTCTCTAAAGATGCAAGGAAATTTGAATATACTGTGGGAGAGCGAAAGGCTGTGTTAACTGACCTCAGCTTCAGCCTTTACAGGACACTGCTGTTACAAGATGTGTATGGATCTGTAATTGCCTATGTGCACAGTGTGTATAGATAGAGCAGTTCTCTGCTGCTGGGTGGTGGCAGCGCAGTCTGCTTGTATATAGGAGACAGAAGCAGGTGAATCTAGGAGTTCGAGGCCAGCTGGGTCTACATAGTTCCAGGACAGCCAGGGCTGCACAGAGAAACCCTATCTTAAAAAATCTAAAAAAAAGGGGGGGGGGAGGGAGGGAAAGAAAAAAACTTCTTCACACTCATAACAGTGCTTATGGGGTATCTGTGAAGGATTTGAGTAGGCACTGAAATGAAATTTCACAAACCAGATGGAAAAGATACATTAATAGCCACCGGGGGCAGGGAAAGGGAGCAATTCTGGAAAATCGGTTTAGCTAAAATTTGTCAGAATTTTGGCATTTGAGCGTGTTTTCATAGGATGTATATATCAGACAAACACTTCATTTTGTAGTAACAAGTGTTAGGGCAGTCACATGCCTAAAAGCAAGTCACAATTCACTGAGGCACATACTACAGGAGTATCTGGGTTTCCAGTTTCTCCACTTAAAAATATGTGGGAGAGAACAGGTGTGAAAAGCTACAGACGACTGGCCATTTAGGGGACAGACTAGACTTGGAAGGTGAATTCAAGAGGGTAGAAGCTGGTAGGATGCATTCTAAGTCCTGGGGCCAGAACATCTACCAGATTAAATGCTTGCCCTGCCCTCTCAGGCTCAACCAAGATGGCGCACAGCATCAAAGCAGCGCCCTTGTCACGTGTGAATTAGGGCTGGGGAGCGCCCGGGCGTGGGGGCGTGGCCTTGGGGAGAGATGGCCAGGCCCCGCCCATGTGGGGGTGGGGCCGGGGTATCCGCGGAGGAAGGGGGCGGGTCCTTGAGGCCACGGTACTGGGCGGTGGAGGCTGCAGCTACCTTTGCGGGCTTGCCTCTAGGACGCCTCGCACTGCCGAGGTCGGGGGCGGCGCCCTGCTGCCGCTGGGCCTTCAGCGACTCCACGCAGGTGAGCACCTACAGTCCACTCCGTGAGGAAAGATTCCCCTTTCCCCAGCTCCAGCTCCCCTGAACAGTTTGAGGAGGAGTCTCTGTTAGTGCGCCTTGGGAAACAGCCTTTTCTGGTCTAGATGTATCTCTGCGGGGCGCGGGATTCGTTGCCCCTCGCCTTTGCTGTGCCCTGTGCCCTTGGAGATGAGGATGGGGGTCGTTACCCGTTTTGCAGGGAGGGTGTGGAGTTCGCCCTCAGCTCCATCTGCTCTCTGGAAGGGGGCAGCCGGGTGGACTGCGCCCCCACATCCTCTCCAGGAGAGTCAGAGCAAAAGCGCCTCTGGGCTTGGGGGCCAACTCTGCTCCTTTGGGCGAGCGCTTGTGAGAGGCTGAAGTCTTCGTTCTTCCCGGGGGTCTTCATCCTTCTCGCGTGCCTCTTTACGCCCTTGGTTACTATCGCCAGCTCTGCATTCCTTCAACTGTCAGGCTGTACCAGAGATGCCCCCATCTCTGCAGTGCTGGGGCGGTGGGGTGGAAGGAATGGCCAGCCGAAGGCCTGGTTGGGGGTGGGGATGAGGGTGGGCGCAACAGGAAAAGACATTCATAATAGAGATTACTGAACTGGGGTGGGGGTGGGAATGAGGAGCTGATTAGTGAATACTGTAGGGGTATTTCCCAGCACGAATGTTGAGGGTTTTATGGTGGGTAGGAAGGGAGGTCGGCCTGGAGGACTTGGAAATATGTGGTAGGTGGTTTCTTTGAGAAGGAGGAGGGATCTAGCACTAAGTGCCACTAGGTGCTGATGTCACCTTTGAGGAGAGATGTGTTGGAGAGGAGGAGAGTTGAGGCAGTTCCTCAGTACTTGTTTGTGGAGAGCAAGTGGTTAAGGGGGCTGTCCTTAGCCTGATGAGTCCCTCCTAGTGTGAGCTTAAGAAGGCTGCTCCAGGAGCCAGGTTTCAGGGACTCCGTGTAGTCCTTTCCAGAGTTGTTGGAATTGGCTCTTAGTACTTTATTCAATATTGAGTAAACACTTATTGGGCACCTACTACATGCCAGACACCATTCTAGATAGATAGATAACTTGCTCATCTAAAAGCAGTTAAGGGCCCTGGAGCAGCTAAATGGTACCCGAAATAGGCGCACATCTTCTGGTATACAATTTAGTTATACTGTTAGTGGAATGGCAGAAACAAAACAAAACAACAACAACAAAAAAACCACAACCAGCCAGATTTTAACCCTCAGAATCCCCACCGTTAACTGGCCAGATAGTCTTTAGTAAAAAAAAAAAAAAAAAAATAACAGCTCGAATGATTTATATTAGCTATTTTAGATTTTGAGCTCAGATCTGAGGAGGCTTCCCAAGATAAATGATGTCTCAAAGTCATGAGATGAGGGATAGCACGTTGGTTTTGGGGGCTGTGGGGGCCCTAGACACTGTGCAGTAAAGACACCATCTCCAGAAATGAGTGGCCATAGGAACTTGGCATGAGGGGAGTTCTCATCGGATGTTTTGGGCCTGTGCTGTTGAGCATGCCATGTTGAGCATGTATATGATGTCAATATATGAGCTCTGGCCCAGCAGCTGGCTTGGGAAGGAAGGGATTGGAGGGACAGAGTAGGGCAGGCAGTTAGGCTCGTGGGTCCCGTCTGAGTAACGACTGAAATCTTAGCATTGGAAAGAGTTAGGAGGGGTTTTGCTGTGGGTCCTTCCTGGGCCTCTGAGGATGGTGGGACTAGAGCAGGGAGATGATGGTTGTATGGGCTGGGATGGTGATGAGGCTCAGGAGGGCCAGGGAGCTGGGTGCCAAAGGGGTTTTAGGAGCGTTAGCTGAGGCCTTGTCACACCTGAAATACTCTCCGTGAGTCTCCAAGAGCTGTGCTGTGTTAGTTAGTTAATAAGGCGTGCTATACTGTGTGTGTGTGTGTGTGTGTGTGTGTGTGTGTATGTGCATGGTGTGCATGTGTGTGCTTGTGCAAATGTGTGCCCTGTGAATGAGGACTGAGAAAAACTGAGAGACTAAAACCTGCCCCAGAGTCTGGGTCCCACATAAGGAATTGGAAGAAATGGAGGGAGGGAGTGGGGTCAGAGGGAGAGACGAGTGTGTATTGCAACCACATAAGTCACCATCTGTCCCCCCCTCTGGCCTGCTAGCTCACTGACCTATTATTAGCTCTGGAGGGCATACGGTGCTGGCTCACAGGAGTGTGGCACTTTGGGTGTCCAGCAGAGTCAAGAACACTCAGAGGGGCTGTGGTCCTATGCTGAGGATCATATTCCAGGACCACGACCCCTCTGAATCCTCCAGTGTGGGAAGGGCTCTGTATTGCTGAAGTGGGAAGGGGCCTTAGGGACCTGAGACCGTTAGTAAGGTAGAGTTAGCTGGTGAGGCAAACAGCAGTGAGACAAGGGGTTCCAGGAGAGGGTTCTCTGAGACAGCAGACCCTAAGGATTCACTTTCATCCACCTCTGGCTGCTGCATCACTACACAAGCATGACTGCAGCCTAGCTTATACTCCAGATGGTGCTTAGCATTGACCCCAGTGTAGAGCAGAGGCTGGTCAAATGCTGCTCTGTATTGCCCTGAAAGAAGTCTAGGTATGTCTGTATCCTCCCAAGAAGCCTGTTATGTATCTTACAAGTTTTCTGTATCTGTAACAGGACTCTGAGTGAGTATCGAATTGAATTGAAGTGGTCTGTCTTCTGGTCCCCTGGGTTGTATGAAGCAGGTTCTCCTTGCAGTTAAGATATTTAGCCTGCAGCAGAGATGTGCCTGGGGACCCAGTATCATATTGTTACATTTCATTGGGGGAATTGGCTGTAGATAACATGAAAATCCCTGAAGCACAGTATTTGGGTTTAGGTTTATGACCTTGAATGTATAGATTTGTCTATCTATAGATTTGTATATCTATAGAATGTATAGATTTAGTATATCTTACATATTTTTATTAATTATAGAAATATGCCAATATGGTAGTATATGGCAATTTAAAAAACACTCATCATTTTAAAAAGTTTTAAAATATTTTAATTTAATGTATGTGGATTCTCTGCTTGTAAGTATGACTATGCATAATGTGTGTCTCTGGTACCTGTGGAAGCAAGAAGAGAGCATTGGGTCCCCTGGAACTTTGGAGTTATGGATAGTTCTTACCTGCTGTGTGGTTGCTGGGACTTGAACCTGGGTCCTCTGGAAGAGCAGCCAATGTTCTTAACCACTGAGCCATCTCCCCTGCCCCTGATACACACACACACACACACACACACACACACACATACATACATATAGTTTGTTTTCAAGACAAGGTCTTTCTACATAGCTCTGGCTGTCTGGATCTCACTACATAGACCAGGCTGGTCTCAAACTCACAGAGATTCACTTACCTCTGTTTCCTGAGTGCTGAGATCAAAGGTGTGTGCTAGCATGCTCTGCTTTGGACTGATATTTTTGTCATATGAAGTAGTTGGTTTGCATTTAGAGGCCTTTGTTGCTATCTTGCCCAGCCATTGAATTGAAGTCTCATAAAGTTATGAGTGTGTGTGTGTGTGTGTGTGTGTGTGTGTGTGTATGTAGTACAGGCTGTCATTAAGCTTGCCATGTATTTGAGGATGACCTTAAATTTATGATCTTCCTGTCCCCATACTCAGGCTGGAATTATAAATGTGTAGTTCTGTGCACATCGGCTGTGCTCCATGGTGACCACTTTCAGGTAGATAATTTTATTGTCTGAGGGGAAATAGGTTTCCTGTCATTTTAAGCAGCTACAGGTTTGTGTGGATACGTGTGTGTGTGTGTGTGTGTGTGTGTGTGTGTGTGTGTTGGACGGAAGATGATTGGTACAATGGACCTTGGTGGTTGCTTCAAAAGTATGCTTTTCCATGTTTGACTCAGACGTGTCGGGCTGAGAGTGGACAGCTGGGAAGCCTGCTGTCTGAGATTGGCTAGGACTGGTCCATGCTAATTGACATTCTGAGAGATATCATGGGGTGAACCCAGCCTTCTCTCATGGACATAGAGATCTGGGCTTGGAGACCCTGCAGCACATGCCTAATAGGTTGTGGTAATCAAAGGGAAGGTTGGGCCCATTCCTGCGACATCATTTGAGCTCACATAAGACCAGTGTGGTGTGTCTAAATCCTTTGACCCTGAAAGGGTTAGAGCACTGGGATCAGAGGAAGGTTTTATTCTTTCCTCCCCAACACTCTCTCCATTCCTCTCAGAGATTCTCACATAGGTTTACTTATACTCTTCCATGCCAGGGCTGAAGAGATGGCTCAGTGGTTAAGAGCACTCATTGCTCTTCCAGAGGTCCTAAGTTCAATTCCTAGCCCCCACGTGGTGGTTTGTGACCATCTATAAAGGGATCTGATGCCCTCTTCTGGCATGCAGGTGTACATGCAGCAAAGTACCCCTACATAAAATAATCAAAAACCAGATCTTAAGAGAAAATGCTCTTTCATGACCAACAGTGCATGTTTATGATCGTGCACATGTGCATGAGCTTTCACGGCCCTACTGTCCTTTTAGGAGTGTGTGGACCAGAGTTCTTACCTCCTAGATGCCTGTGCCTGCCATTACCACTTACACTGTGCACATGCTCACACACCGTCCCATGTAGTCATGAGCCCTGATGTAGAACTGTAACCACACAAGTTTATGATTCACTCTTTGTGACATGTTTACACACTCACTGGCTTTCAGACCCCGATTGTCATGACTGAACTCTCTCTTTCTCTCTCTCTCTCTCTCTCTCTCTCTCTCTCTTTTGATTTTTCGAGACAAGAGTTTCTCTGTGTAGCCCTGGCTGTCCTGGAACTCACTCTGTAGACCAGGCTGGCCTTGAACTCAGAAATCCACCTGCCTCTGCCTCCCAAGTGCTGGGATTAAAGGCGTGCACCACCACTGCCTGGCTACAACTGAACTCTTACCACATTTTCCTTCCCTTCCTAACTCTTATGTGGCTACACATATACACATATACACACCAAGCATTCTCATGACCACATGCTCACATGTTTGACTATGTAAAGACATATGGCTTCCTCCTCCTCTGTTTCATAAACACACATACACATGTTGGTTTTTGAATACACACACACACACACACACACACACACACACACCTTTTACAGTACTTGCATTTCTCAGTGGTTCTATACTCTGAAGCTTCACACAGCTGTTAGCACTCTGACCAGGACTGTTTGCTGCAATGTGATAGCTCCTTAATCTTAACCCTGACTCACTAATGCAGTGACCTCTGAGCATTTTTTTTCCACATGCCAGAGAACCCTGTTGAACATTTGTCCCACATAGATCCCTGGCTTTGAAAGATTTTTATTTTCCAAATATACCATACACATTGCTTTGCTGCTTCTTTTGAAAACTATTTGAGGACACTTGTTTCAGCTCATGGCTCTGGTTAGTATGAGATGCCTGGGATGGTTGTGTTCAGTAAGGAGAGACAGAGAAGTTGAGGGCTGTGCTCAGTATCTGTGAGATGTCTGAAATGTGGAAAATGGTTGACAGACCCCAGTATTAGCTGTGGCTGTCCAGGACTACTGTTCGGTTGCACTGATGTTCTGGCTCTCTGGTTGAAACTTTGCATTTTAGCAAAACAGGAGAATTTATTTAGTGTCTTGATAGACAGTACTTAAACCGGGGGTTATCAAACCACATTTTAGACTAACATTCCTTTAGTACAAATGAAACCTTAATCAAGTGGCTTATGAAGCAGATTTATAATCAATGAGACTCACGTAAGAAAAGGGGATTTGCGGGTTGCTGAGATGTCTCAGCGGTCAAAAGTGCCATCCATGAAGACTTGACAGCCTGAGACTGACCCTCAGATGCTGCAGTGGAAGGCAAGAACTGACTTGTGAGAGTGACCTCCACAAGCCGACTGTGGCATCCACTCACCCAGCCTCACACACACACCACACGCATACAACAACTAGAATAAAAAAGATAAATAAGGAAGAAAGTTTGCAGCCTTTGAGTTGGTTCCACCCTGGTTGACCTTGAAAGTCTGCCCTGTAATGGCAGCATACATGAGGATGAGGCAGGTGGCTGTCTTGAGTTTAAGGCTAGCCTGGTCTACAGAGTGAGTTCCAGGACAGCCAGGGCTACACAGAGGAAACCCTGTCTCGAAAAACTAAAAAAAGAAAGAAAGAGAGAGGAGAGGGGAAAGGAGAGAGAGAGAGAGAGAGAGAGAGAGAGAGATATTGATTGATTTACAGCCTTTGGAATCAGAGAGTCGTGATCATTAGAATTGGGTGTCACAGAGGAGGAGCTAAACTGACAGGTGTGTGGAGGGTGTGTCCTGGTGTGACCGTCCACAGTACTTCCTTCCACTGTCAAGAAGGACTTAGTGTGAACTGCCCATTGTGCGCTAACAGAGGCGATATGAAGCATGTTGGGGAGGACAGACCCATTGCTATCTTCTTTAGGGAATAACTGGAAAGGTGAGCTTCAGTGACTCTGGCCCAGGAGAGCTTGCTGGATAAGCCAGGGCCTCCTCCTGTGCCCAACGGAGTGTGCCAGGTATTAGGGGAGCTGAGTGCTAAGGCTGGAAACTGGTGACAGGTTGTACTTGGGACATATTTGATACCCTTTCAGAACCCCTTTTGCCTGCTGTCTCCTGTGAGCCCCTTGATAACCTGTGAGCTCCCTGAAGTGTTATGTGTTATGTCCTTCCTTTGTCAGATTTAGAAACCTGAAATTGCAGAGGCAAAATCTCACTACTGGTCCTATAGAAGGTGCAGAGAGAGCCAGACCCCTCTGAAGGGTTTGTGGCAGGCTGCTAAGCCTGGTAAATCTCCTCCAAGACTTTCTGCTCTGGGAATGGCTTCTAGAAGTTAGATAGATTTTGAGTTTCTGACAGTATTTCGGGTGAGCCTAGCCTTAAGGGCTTCAGGGGCCATCAGTGCTGAGATGGCACTGAGTTTGTATTGCTAGGATGTGGGGTACCTCATGTGTGGTGACTTGTAATTTGCTGCCAGCTGCCTGGTGTGGGGGCTGCTAGCTATCACTCCCATCTCAAGAGAGAATAAGCAACTTCCCAGGGTCACATGACCAGCCTGCTTCAGAGTCTGCCTTTCAAGAGAGGAGTGATCCCAGGTTGCTGGTGAGGGGCTTTCAGAGGTTGAGTTAAATGACCCTAATCCTGGGCCAGGATTTCCTCCTTGGAGTTTCTTGAAGTCTTATTAGGTATGAACGTCTAGAATCATGCACATGCTCCATTTCTTTCACGTGAAGACCTGTTAGAGCTTCCAAAGCTGCCTGGAGTTCTTATCTACAGATACAGATGATGTAGAGGAAGGCCAGGGACAGAGAGAGGTGTAAGTATAGGTCTTTAATGGACATCCCTCACCATTGCCAGGGGATCAGACAAGGCTCTGGAACGTTAGAAGAGGCAGGCCAGACAAGGTCTTGGCGGTGATGAAGTGGACATCATCCTCCATCCAGGAGGAGAAGCCTCTGGCCAAGCAAGGATGGTGAGTGGTCTGAGGGCATGAGCAGATGGCTGTCGGTGCCACTGGGAGACTAAAGGATGCCATGAGTCAGAGAAAAGTGTGGGTTGGGATGCAGGTGAGCTGGAGGAGGGGGAGCCAGCTGAGGCAGGAGCAAGGGATTTGGATCTAGGGGTGGTGCTATGGAGACCAAACATCTTTTTGAGTGTGAAGGCACATACCCTCCCCAGGCTTGAGGAGATTAGTGGAGGGAGGCTCCACGTGCTCCCTTGCTCCCTCAGTCTCCACAGGCCACCATGCGTGTGAGACAGGGGCATTCTCAGGGAAAGCAAGATGCCTGAAACACACCCATTTTGGGGTTAGGTACAGCGCAAATCCTGATTTTTCCTTTTACCATGTCTCTGTGGGCACTTGCTCATGTTACCTCTAGTCTTGGTTCTCATATTTGAAGCATGACAAGAAGGGTTGTGTTTTCCTTGTGAGGATTGAAGCAGCATCGTTCTGGCACATGAGGAACACTTATACATCATAGTGGCGACCATCATCTTCATCTTTCTGGGTCACTACCTCCATTTCCTCTCCCTTAATCTAGGGCGTGGAAGAACCTCTTGTTCTGTTAGCTTTAAAGAGGCTCCTACCCCGATGCTCCAACTTTGCCCAGCTCATGGCATGAGCTCAGTTTCCAGCAGCTTTGCTGTGGCCCTGTATCCTTTGCTGAGCTGGACAAGTGGTGGGGCTTGCCATCTGGTAGGGCAGTAGGGAGCCAGGCCTGTGTGAATGTATAGTCAGCCAGAGAGCATCCAACTGGAGTGTCCATCCCTCCTGTTTGTTAGGGGAAAACGGGGTGGGGTGGGGGTGACTTTGGAGAAGCCAGAGATGGCTCAAAGATTGCCTTTGATGTTTATAGAGACAGAGGCCTACTTTTCAGGCATCTCTCCCTCTGTAACACACACTCACACCCACCTACTCACTCTTGAGCCTTCTGCTGTACACAGCCTGCCCCACACCCTTCCTGGCAGAGCCCCTTGCAAATGCTGGCTCTGGGGCCTGGCACTTTCGCCTCTGAATCAAGACCTGTGAGTTTGGGAGTTGCAACTTCTGCCAAGCTGAGATGATAATTGCACTATTTAAAGCAGGCCCTGGAGACAGGGAAGCCAGGTGTCCCCATGTGGCTGCTAATCTTAAGTTTCTTCTTCTTACCCACTCTGGTAGTGGTTGGGGTGGGTAGGAGGTCCTGCATGGTCCTCTAGGGGTTTCTGCCTAGCACCTTTCTCTGGGCTCATCTCCAGCTCTATGTGCCATCTCACCAGGGGAAGTGGAGATGCCACCTGGCACCTGGTTTGCAGGGAGGCTGGGAAAAAGTTTTTGGCTGCAGAGTCAGCTTCTCAGTTGTCAGAGTGGCCAGGAGGACGTGGAGAGTCTGGGCTGGACCACATAACCAGCATCTTACTCTGTTATCCCGGTCTCAACTGCAGACTCTAGCATCGTTCTCAGAAGACATTTTTCGGATGAGATGGGGTTGCCATTTCGAGATATGGCCTCAAACAGAAGGAGCTTTTCGGAAGCCACTCCCAGGCTTTCCTTTGTCCCAAGATGAGGGCAATTCCTTCTCTGCCATGGTAGGGTGCTTTCTCCTCAACGCCAAGCAAAACAAAGCTTGCAGGCTCCATCTTACAGCCCAGGCCTCACGAGGGGTACCATTCCCAGGTTCTCGCAGCTGGACTCTGGTAGAACTGCACCCCAGATTTCCTAGGACCTGGCTCTAGACTTCTTCATTTGTGCTATACTGCAGGCTCCCTGGGAATCTGGCACTGAAGCCATTTGTAGGGTGCCGAGAATATTCTCCCTCTCCCCACTCCCTTTGCCCCCTTTCTTTTCTTTTCTCTCCCTCCATCCCCCTCAAGTGACCAAGACCAGGGCCTTGCACATAGTAGGTAAACCCTGTACCACTGAGCCTCACCCCAAGCTCCATACTGTTCTTGTCTATAGGACTGCTAATAAGACTTCCGTAAGCCTCATCTCGTCTTCCAAGCTTTCAAAAAACAAACACCTTCCCCCCCAAACAAACCCTAAGTGGTTCTGAGGGGCTACAGAGAGAATGTGAGCACACTGTCGATGAGTTTGGAGAGGGAAGGGGGGCCCTGGGGCCTTCAGTCTCTCAGCCTAGAGCACTCAGGGTGCAGGGGCTCTGAAACGCTGGGGGGAGACATTTTGGAGAAATTGCTGTTGTTAGCATCCCCAAAGGCAGTTTATCAGACTGGAGTAGCCATCCATCCTGTATTCCCAGCTGCTCTGGGGGTGAGGGGGAGCGAGTATGGGCTGTCTGATCACACCTTTGTTCAGCTGGTGGGAAGGATCCCTGAGAGAGGAGTTCATATCTATTTCTTCTGGGAGCATGTGTGTTTGCCCTAGGTCTTTCCTTGTCCCCTTGTCTGCCCTCTGCCAGCCCCTTGTGTGTGTGTGTGTGTGTGTGTGTGTGTGTGTGTGTGTGGTACTGGCTTGAGCTGTGGCACCTCTGGGTATGGCTGTGAGTTCTGGGGTTTCCCAGCTGCTTCTCCGTCTCCTCCTTCCTTGTCCTCCAGTTTTGCCTGTTTTATCAGCACACTATTTTTCTCTATTGAGCTCGGCCCTGCCAGAAGCCCATGCCTGCTCTCTCACTCATACATGGTCTCGCCTCTCCTCAGCTGCCTGTCTTCACCTGTTGAAGTGTACATAGGTTGCCCCGTGTCTTTAGACACGGGGTGGGTGAGGTGGAAAGGACAGCACTACTTTTGGTCTCCAGAGTAGCAACCATCACCCTTCTGTGGTGTCGGAGTTCCCCAGTGGATGACCCGAGGTCATTCCCTGTGAGAACCGACGAAGCCAGTGGCCTAGCCCTGGCCAGGGAGGTTGAAAACTGACGGTGGCCAGAGAACTTCCCAGTTGTACCCTGACTTCCATGTCCGGCCTTCCTGTGCTGTGACCTCTGGGCCCCTGAGCTGTGCATATAAATGTTCATGACCTGGCTGGTGACTTCTGGTAGTACCAGTATGGGTAATTACCTAGACCAAGGGAGTAGATTGCCAGCCATGAGTAGGCTGCCTCACACAAGGTCTCCCTCCGAAGCACCCCTTTCCATACGAATCCCCTTAAGGCCATGGGGATTCTTTGTCGTTCAGTCTCTGACAAAGAGGTGGAAGCTATGAACACACTTAGTCTGTGTGCATTCTCCTTGGCAGACTTCAGAAGTGGGAAATGACAAGCCAGCCTCATCCCTGACTTATGGGCATCCTAGCAGGTTAGGGCTCTGCCTGCTCCACTGCCCAGCCTGTGCCTTGCTAAGATCTCAGCCATGTTATGGGAGTCCAACTTCTGGGGGTTTCCCATCCACTAAGCCTTTTAACCCCTTCCATGTCTGCCTTTGCTTGAATGTGGGAGAGGAGGCTATGGGGGGGGGGAGCGAGAGACCCCATTTCCTCTCCTTCCACCTTCAGGTCTCAGGAGAACTCTGGGCAGCCTGCCGGCTGCTCCCCTACCGCTGACTGAATCATTTCTATATTTGGCCAGCAAGCCACGTGGGTGGGGAACCACTGTGGCTGCACTTCTGACAGCTGCAGGGATGGGGGGCAGGGGCTGCAGGCACAGAGGCTAGGCAGGAGGCATGTACATTCTGTGGTGCCACCAAAGTGAGTAAGCCCCAAGACGGGCATGTGCCAACACCCCTATCCTCCCCCACTCTGCTTCAGGGCCAGCCTCCTCTGCTCCTCCCCTGATGCCCTGCTTTCTTCAACTGGTCCTCACAGCACTTTCTTCTCCCACAGACCACACCGCCCTCCAGAAACCATGGGTGTTGCTAGACCCAGCTGGGATTCTGCCAAGCTCTGGTGCTCAGTCTAAGACAAGGGCTGCCTTCCAGCCCTGATCGCTCAGCCTGTCATGGCCACACGCCGATGCATCCCGCTTGTGTGGGGACTCAGGGCACCCAGCCCCAACCCTGAAAGGTTAAGACAGGCCTTCTGGCTCCATTCCACAGGGACACTGCAGGCCCCAGGCTCCTTTCAGAGCAAGAGCAACTGATGCCATGGGAGAAGCCCCTACCCAACTGTCCACTTGCCTGGTACTGCCTGTTCTGAGACCCACGCCCTGGGTCCTTCTGCAGGTGCCAACCCTGTGAGCTCCCTCCTACCCCCTGACCCAACGCTGAGAAGGCTCTATCCATTCCCATCATGTGTGAGGTGATGCCCACAATCAATGAGGGGGACCCTCTGGGTCCCCCCCATGGTGCCGATGCTGATGCCAACTTTGAGCAGCTGATGGTGAACATGCTGGATGAGCGAGAGAGGTTGCTGGAGTCCCTTCGGGAGAGCCAGGAAACTTTGGTGGCCACACAGAGCCGGCTCCAGGATGCACTTCACGAGCGAGACCAGCTCCAGCGCCACCTGAACTCCGCCCTTCCCCAGGTAAGCTTCTAGACTCTCCCCGGCTCCTTTGAATTCATCACTCTTGGCCCTTCAGTCTCTGCATCTCTTTGCATATCGGATACTGGAGTTCACAGAGTATTTGATCTTCATGTTCCTCTGTGAGCCCTTTCCCTCTTAAGTGCAGCTGCTTAGATTGGCTTCACCAGAAGTGAATGCAGAAAGAAAATCCAGCCATGACTGCTAATGGTAGTGAGCCCAGACTACCAGTAGGTGGCGCCCTATACTAGAAAGAAACTTCTTTCTAACTGAGTTGACAGGGAGGGGAATCAGGAAAGTAGAGTTGGGAGAAACAGTGGAGATCATCCAGTGTGCAGTTTCCCTACGGCACAGATGGAGATAAGAGACCTCACACAGATAATCATAGGCTGAGCTGAACCTCAGAGCCAGGTGTCTTGGCGTCCCATTCCATGGTCCTCAACAGCACCTCCAGTAGCTATAATGTAGTCACCATTTATTTATTGTGCACCTTCTGTGGGCTAGGCTTTCTTTATCGATTATCTTAGCAGATTCTCACAGTGAAGCTCGTGCAGTTAGCATCATCACCCTGTTCTGTCAGCAATGAAAGGGAATCAGTCAGCTGCATATTGCCCTTCAGTTGGTAAATAGCAGCAGGAGGGCTGTGTACCACTCCTCCCCCCAGTCCCCTTCTCTCACAGCCCCCCCCCCCCCAAGACATTGTCTGTTCTCTGCTTTATTTCCTCTTCAACACGTGGGCTCTGGCAATCTGAGTTGCTTCATGCTTAGTTCCCATTGGGTAGAGATACTGGGGATGGGGATGCACACTTAGAGACAGGAACAGGGACTGAGTTATCCTGCAGCTTCTCAGAGAAGGTGTGGTCGGCCAGGTCACCAAGTCCAGGGAGGCTGGGGTTTGTCTGTCTGTACGTACAGTACAGAGTCTACTCAGCCAGCCTGCCTTCTCCACCTTTTCTCGGGAGAGAGTTGGGTTTGCATGCGTTGCAGGAACACCCTGAGCCAGTGGGGGTACTGCTTGGGATGGGAGAAGCAGCCCAGAGAAGCCAAATAACCCAAGCCTCCGCTGTAGGTCCCTTCTCCAAAAAGGCTAGGCCTGGATTGGTGAGTTTCAATCCAGTGGCCCGGAGTCCTGTGATGGACCAAGAAATATGGACCCTGGTGGAGAGGAGGCATGGCCATGTGAGCCCTGTGTATCTTGCCCATCACAAGCCCTGGGTAATATATGTAAGGTTACATAGCTAACTGGGAAGAGCTGAGATTTATTTCTGGTCTTCCCAACCTTTTATATTCAAAGCTTCACTGGGGGGAGGTAGTGACTGTCAAGGATCTGATGGTTTTCAGGGAGGGACACTTCCATTCCAGAGTCTGGAAAGCCCCTGAGGAGGCTGAGCCCTTTGGAAATGGCCTTTGGAAGTAGAATGTGACCTCATCAGGGGGTGACTGAGGCTGTGTAAGGGGAGACCGTCCTGTCCCGTGAATGCGTGGTCCTTAGATGGTTTGTTGATGTTTGGGAACAGTAAGCCACCCAGGTGTCTAGGTCTTAGGGTACTCAGAAAAAAGCCATTAAGAAAGGTCTGAAAACTAGGAGGAGTTTGTCCTTAACTTTGTGGACAGTCTTGTCCTTTGGGAGATTCTCCTGGTAGCAGGCTGTCACATGAGTTAGAATTGGAAAGGGAGGGCACAGCATGCTGGGTAGGGAAACAGGGCAGCTGCCCAGCTTGGGGCCAGAGGAGAGGAGGGCATTAGATCCCATTAGGAATGGATGGTATCGTGTGGTGTGGGCATTCCTTCAAGTCCTTTCTCTAGGTGTGTGTGTGTGTGTGTGTGTGTGTCTCTCTCTCATATAGGTATAGTGTGCAAACTAAGTGGCAAAGCAGCATCAGGCTCAGGCCTCAGCTTCCAGATAATATTCAGGACTAGGGTGAGAAGTCCTCGGTGGTTTCTCCTGCTCTGGCTTTCTGGTCTCTTGCCACTTCCCACAGCTCTCCTTTCCCCTTTTCCTGGTCTGCAGTGACAAGTGCTTTGAAAGTTCTGCCTGTGGTTTTGAGTTCTTGGTATTTACAGGGGGCCATGGAGGAGGGACGTGGCCCCAGCCTCTGTAGTCTCCGTAGACTTCGTGGCCACAGGATGCAGCCACCCATCCACCTGAGAATGGTTTTTGGGATGGTGGGATGTGGTGGGCCTGGAACTTCAAGGGCGAGCACTCTTCCCTAGTCACTTGACCCAATAGAAGAGCGGGGCTTGGAAAGACCTCTGTAAGGCAGTGTGGGGGAGTGTCCCCTCGGAAGGGACAGTTGGTATATGCCATCAGATGCTGAGCTGTAACCTTGGCTTGATTGAATAGGGTTCCCGGAAGCCAGGACAGACATCACAGGGCTGTGTGTCCTTCCACTCTCAAGTAGGTGGGTCCTTCAACCTATTTGCTGTACTAGCTGTCTGCAGCTTGCAAAGCCCTGGGGAGGGGTTGGTAGAAAGCGTCCTGGGAATCATACACACATGAGTGTTACAGCACGGGGAGAATAGGGTGCTATAGGGTGAGTGTAGTCTGGTCACTGGTGACTGGAGAGGCAGGCCTTGCAGGGCAGATGTGGTGACTTTATCAGTTTCTGTATGCAGTTCTGTTCCTTGGAATCCTAATTCATCTCCAGAAGCTCATGCTAGGTGCAGGCTTCCTGCACTGCAAGGGGGGAGGCTGGGGTTTGAGGGAGGTGGGCAGATAAGAGGGCGAATGAGAGAAGCCTACTATGTACTTGGGTCTGAAGGACACCAGTTGGAGGTGAATCCCAAGCACTGAGGGGGCTCTGGGGGCTTTCAGGAATTTGCCACTTTAACTCGGGAGCTAAGCATGTGTCGGGAGCAGCTTCTGGAGCGGGAGGAAGAGGTATCTGAGCTGAAAGCAGAGCGGAATAACACAAGGGTAAGTAAGGGGTGACCTGGTGTGTGTGTGTGCACACCCTACCAAAGGAGCAGGCAACAGCTTGGCTGAGTAGGTTCTGCCTCCCATCCTGGGGTTACGGGCAGACAAGACACCTAGTCCCCAGCACTGGGTTCTTACTTTTGGTTCCTGGGTCACAGCAGAGTTGAAGTTCTGGGGAAGAGGCCAGGGTAGCCAAGCTGGGGTCGGATGTTTAATTGAGGAGCAGTTATTTATGAACATTGTGTTTGGTGATCCTGTGGGCCCTGCTTTGTAGCCCTTGGGGCGCATGTCCACAGCCCTCTCTCCTTTCCTCCCCTGCTCTCTGCCAGCTGCTCCTGGAACATCTGGAATGCCTCGTGTCCCGCCATGAGCGGTCATTGAGGATGACAGTAGTAAAACGGCAGGCCCAGTCACCTTCCGGTGTCTCCAGTGAGGTGGAGGTTCTGAAGGCCCTCAAGTCACTCTTTGAGCACCACAAGGCCCTGGATGAGAAGGTACCCGCCTGCTCCAACCTTTCCCTAGCCCATACAGGACTCCCGGAGTCTCCTGTCCTCCTTCCCGGGGTTTATCTGCGCCTGCTGTTAGGGAGCTTGTCTTCCAGCTGCAAGACCCCTCCTACCATTGGCCTGGTTGCCAGTCCTACTAGGTTCCCTGCTGGGCCTTCGCCTCTCCACAGGCCCTTCACATTCTCTCTTGCATCAGACCAAGCCTACTGCAGCCCCAGCCTGAGGTTTGCAGGGGATAGCGCTCTTCCCCTCATCTCTCCTTTCCTTGAGCAGGTGCGAGAGCGGCTCCGGGCAGCTCTAGAGCGTGTTACCACCTTGGAGGAGCAGTTGGCAGGAGCTCACCAGCAGGTAAGCTGCACTGTCCCTCTGAGAAAGTCAGCTGGTCGCTCTCTTTGTCCTATTGTGTTCCTTTTCTGATGTGGCTGGGGGCTGGCAGCTGAAGGGTGTTTTTCTAGGAGGTCTTGTCTTTGACTCATTGTTTTCATTTATCTTTTTTTTTTTTTTTTTCTTTGTGGCTGTGGGGCTGTGTCTTACAGGTTTCTGCCCTGCAGCAGGGAGCAGGAATTCGGGATGGAGTGGCAGAAGAGGAAGGGACTGTGGATCTGGGACCAAAGCGCCTGTGGAAAGTGGGTAATGGGGGACTGTTTAACATGTATTCCACAGGGCAGGAATGGGAGGTCCCACCTGCTAGGCTCAGCAGGATATTGCTGGAGTTAGACTTGGGCTTTCTCTTCTCCTCTCCCCCCTCCTCACTCCTCAGCAAGGTAATCTGTAGGGTTTCAGTTTTGTGCCACTGCACATGATAAGCATGCCCATACATCTTCCTGTGTTCGAGCATCAGGCAAGCTTCCTTTGGTCTCTGAGCCGTTCTAACCCTTATCTGCCCCTTTCTGGGTTACAAGAGGTGGCGCTAGAAGGAAAAACTAGAGACATATTTTTTAAAAAGATGCACAGGAGACCACGGGTATTTGGCCATTATCAGGAGTGAGCTACTAGGCTCAGTGGGAGGAAGGTGTACCTGGACCCGAGCTCTAATGTGGGGCAGAGCTATGACCTGTGGGCATGGGTTCCTTCCTCCCAGCCTCCCTGGGATGGAGCAGGGTGGGGTGTGGGCTTCTCTGGCTCCCTGGCTGATGGTTTGCTGTCCCTGGAGGATGACACTGGCCGGGTGGAAGAACTGCAAGGGCTCTTGGAGAAGCAAAACTATGAGTTGAGCCAGGCCCGTGAGCGGCTGGTTACCCTGAGTGCAACTGTGACTGAGCTTGAGGAGGACCTGGGCACAGCCCGCCGAGACCTTATCAAGTCAGAGGAGCTGAGCAGCAAGCATCAGCGGGACCTCCGAGAGGTAGGTGAGGGAGGCGCAGGCCTGAGCTTGGCAACTGCATCCTGCTGGGTACAGGCGTGACCCTCAGAAGGATGTGAACAGAGGTCCAGGCGACAGCTGGGGAGGGTAAGACTCAACCCTTGGCAGGGTCCAATGTGAGGAGAGAGATGGGAGGGCTGAAGACACTGTCTGTTTGTGGTTTTTGTTGTTGTTTGTTTGTTTGTTTGTTTTTTCCCGAGAGACAGGGTTTCTCTGTGTAGCCCTGGTTGTCCTGGAACTCACTCTGTAGACCAGACTGGCCTCGAACTCAGAAATCCACCTGTCTCTGCCTCCCAAGTGCTGGGATTAAAGGTGTGCGCCACCACTGCCCGGCTTTTTTTGTTTTGTTTTTTGTTTGTTTGTTTGTTTTGAGGCCAGACACTGGCAAGGGGAGCACAGATCACAGGCCTTTCTGGGCTAGCACAGCCAGGTGTTAAAGGGAGGGGCAGATGTGAAGAAGTCAGGGAAAGGCTGGTGACCTTTCCTCCCCTACTCTCTGCTCTACCCAGGCTCTGGCTCAAAAGGAGGACATGGAAGAACGAATCACCACACTGGAAAAGCGCTACTTGGCTGCTCAGCGAGAGGCCACATCCATCCACGACCTCAATGACAAACTAGAGAATGAGCTAGCCAACAAGGAATCCCTGCACCGCCAGGTAACTCTGCTAGATGGAGTGGGGTGACCCTGTACCTGACTCTAGAGGTCCCAGTGATCATCTAGAAACTATTCTTTGGTGGTCACTTGAGAAAGAGGAAGTCAAGCACCTTGGACAGGAAAGAAGCAAGACTCTTCTGGCCTGTCACCTGCTCCCTGCTGTTTCTGGGATGGATGGGACCTAGTGCTCCATCTTGACTTGCTTTCTTCTCTGTACTGCTAGTGTGAGGAGAAAGCCCGACATCTGCAGGAGCTGCTGGAAGTGGCAGAGCAGAAGCTGCAGCAGACCATGCGCAAGGCAGAGACTCTGCCAGAGGTGGAGGCTGAGCTGTCTCAGAGAATTGCAGCCCTCACCAAGGCAAGTGGGCCCGGGGCCTGAGACCTTCTATCATCTCCTGTGTCCTAGGCTCTAGGAGCCAGTCCTTCTGGAACCAGTCAGGGTATAGAAGGCACATCAGGCTGGGGGCCCGGGAGTTGCTCCCCATGAGACACCATTAAGCACAATGCCTTGAGTCCTTCAGTCTCTCAGTTGGGAAGGTAATCTTGGCCTTCATTACTTTACTTTTGTTTTGTTTTGTTTTGGTTTGGTTTTTTGAGACAGAGTTTCTCTGTGTAGCCCTGTCTATCTGTGGTGGAACTCACTCTGTAGACCAGGCTGGCCTTGAACTCAGAGATCCTTCTGCCTTTGCTTCCCGAGTGCTGGGATTAAAGGTGTGCGCCACCACGGCCAGGCTTAAGGCAGAGTCCTTTAAGGAGAAGCCACTACAGGGACACAGGACACTTTTATCATCATCTGTACCATTCCAGCTGATACTTCTTTTTGTTTGAGGCTGTAGGATTTTCATCTCAGAAAGATGAAACCCAAGGGGGGAGGGTAAACCATCAAAGCGGGGGCAGGTAGAATTTTAGGCTGAGCATATCTTTCTTTACCAGATTGAAACATTCTAGGCCTAGTAATCTCTGGTTGCCTGAAGGCTGCAGCTTTAGAATGAAGTAAAGGTGGGTATAAGTTTACCTAATGGAGAGGTCACTGTGGAGCAATAACTCCTGAGAGGTGTACAGGCTGGAGACCAGTGGAGGGGAGGAAATGCATGCGCCTAGACATGTGACCGCTTAACCAAAGATTAATCCCATCATATATGATGGGAAACTTGTGTGGGGTGCAAATGTGTGATCACCGTAGCTCTTCCTAAACCCTGGGGTAAAAGGAAGCACTGTCACATGAGCACTTGACCCAGAGCCTGAGCTACACAGATATCCAGTGTGGCAGATGCGTCCTCCAAGGACTGAACTTACAGCCCAACTGTGCCTCTGAAGACCAGGGCCATATCTGCTTCGGCCACTGACTGGCTCTGTGATCTGAGCCTCTCCCTAACTGCACTTCAGTTTCCTCATTTCTATGATGGTGGAGTTGCCAGGGTAGCCACTATGGTCTTTGCAGACCTAGAATGAGGCACTAGGTTTAAGTTACAGTAGAGGACTGACAGGAAGGGATGCGCTCAAGGGATTGATGTGTCCAAGTTATAGCAGGAGGATTTAAAGAAGTGTCCTGACTGTAAGGGATGGAATGTCCAGGGTACAGATACAACTGGGTCTCCATCTCTGCAGATAATGGCCAGGAATGGCTAGGCTGGTTTAGCCACAGTGAGGCTAGCATTCTAGCATGCTTATTGCACTTCAGCATTGACAGTGGATTAGTCCTTTTAGTTCTTGCGATGGTCCAATGGACATAGGTTTTTTTTTTACATTTCAAATGTTATCTCTTTTCCTAGTCCCCCCACCCTGAAATCCCCTATCCCATCCTCCTTCCCCCTGCTTCTATGAGGGTGTTTCTCTACCTACCCACCCACTCCTGCCTCCCCGCCCTCAATTCCCCTACACTGGGGCATCTATTGAGCCTTCATAGGACCAAGAACCTCTCCTCCCATTGATGTCTGACAAGGCCATCCTCTGCTACATATGCAGCTGGAGCCATGTGTACTCCTTGGTTGGTGGCTTAGTCCCTGGGAGCTCTGGGGGGTTTGGTTGGTTGATACTGTTGTTCTTCCTGTGGGGGTGCAATCCCCTTCGGCTCCTTCATTCCTTTCTCTAACTCCTCTATCGGGGACCCCACGCACAGTCCATGGTTGGCTGCGAGCATCTGCCTCTGTATTTGTAGGCTCTGGCAGGGCCTCTCAGGAGACAGCTATATCAGGCTCCTTTCAGCAAGCATTTCTTGGCATCCACAATAGTTGGACATAAGTTTTAAGGTTAGCCCTGGGCAGGAAGGAGATGGGAAAAGGTGGTAACAGTTTTGCTCCAAAAGGATGGGAGAGAGCTGGGTTTCTGATCCTGAGACCCTCATCCCCAAGACCACTTTGACACCAGGGTATGTGGCATATGGGGCCTGAGCAGATCTCCAAGGTGACTGACTGTCCCTGCACCTAGGCTGAGGAACGTCATGGTAACATTGAGGAACATCTGCGGCAACTGGAAGGGCAGCTAGAGGAGAAGAACCAGGAGCTGGCAAGGGTGAGGGCACCAATCAGCCATCTTGGCCTCCTCTCCACCCCCAGGGCAGGCTTACCGGGTGGTCTGTGGAGGGGCACAGAGGAAAGGCCAGGCCAGGGAGAGAGCTTGCATGGGGGCAGGAGGAGGCTCACAGATAGGGAGGAGCTGGTTGGAAGAACTGGAGAGAAACACCCCAGAGGACAGACGAGGGGACAAGTGAGAGGCACAGAACCCCGGTGGACATGGATGGTTCTGGAAGAGGGTGGTGACAAGGCCTTGTGGAAGCCGAGAACAAGATGGGCGGGTTGTGCAGGTGCGCCAGCGGGAGAAGATGAACGAAGACCATAACAAGCGGCTGTCAGACACTGTGGACCGGTTGCTTAGTGAGTCCAACGAGCGCCTGCAGCTTCACCTCAAGGAGCGAATGGCTGCTCTGGAGGAGAAGGTGAGGGGGCTGGGGTGGGCAGGGTGGGCAGGGTGGGCATGGGGCTGTGGCTACCTGAAAGGGCTGAGTCAGGGTGAAGCCCAGTGGACTGGAAGAGTGGGATTGTGAGGAGTTTGTACTCATGGTGCTGGGGGGAAGGGCATATAAAAAAAGCCCAGTGGTAAAGCCACCTGAGCCACAACCGGGGAAGGGAGGAGCACTCCTGGCTAGGGAGAACCATGCTGGCCTGGAGAGGTAGGCTGGGAGAGGAAGGCACTTGAGATCGGGGTCATTGGCCAGTCAGGACCCCTGGCTCACAGCCTCTCTCCCTCAGAACATGTTGACCCAGCAGTTGGAGAACTGGCATCACATAGAGGAGCTACAGGTACCCAGCTGCAGGCTAGCCCTGCTCGCGTGGGAGGGCTGCAGGCACAGTGCCTGGTGTTCATGCAGCTGCTCTGTGCTAGCCTCTCTTAGGTCACACTATGCTGTTGCCTGACACAGTCGCTATAGACTGTATCCATACTGAGGCCAGGGGAGCAGAGGCTATGGACATAGGCCATAAGGTTGGTTCATACTCTCAGCCCACTGAAGGATCTGCTGGAAGCCTCTTAGGTTCTGGGAGAAAAGAGCCCTACCTGCCAGGAATAGCAGCCGCTGTCTTTAGCAGTGTATGCCACAAAGACCTGGTTTTCTCTGCGGCCCGGCTTCTTTTACCTTGCATTTGTTTGGTGGTGAGGGGTCAACTGGCCTGCAGACCCCTTCTCTAGACAGGGTCCGTTTCTGGCATGGCCCCTCTGTCAGTCTTCTCATTTTCCAGTCACACCTCTTCCTTGGTGTCATCCACGGCCTTAGCTTGGGGCCCTTGGCTTTGGACTTTGCCCCAACTCTGTTCTCCTCTTTGCCCCTCTCTGACTTCCACTCTCCCCTCTCTGCCCCTCCCTGGCCCTATCCCACCCTGGGTCTGCCTGGCACAGGGCCGTCTGTCTGAAGAGATTGAGAAGCTGCGCCAAGAGGTGGACCAGCTGAAGGGTCGTGGGGGGCCGTTTGTGGATGGCATCCACTCCAGGTACTAGAGTGTGGGACTCAGTGCATGCTGGGTTATGGTCCTGAGTGGATCTTGAGAAAGGAGACTCCCTCACCAAAACACTGCCCAGGACTTCAGGGTCATCCTTCCCGTCAGGAGGGAACACTGGGACTCAGCGAGCTTGGCCAGTCATTCAGCTCATCGGGCACTTAGGAAGAGAGCATACATCCTCTAGGGGGTGCTGAGAGGCTAGGAATCAATAGTGGTCCTTCTCTGCTGTGGGAGTAGGCCACACTTCCTGGATCCTTACCAGAGGGCACGACCTTGAAGGGTCCACTGAGTTACACTCTCTCCTTTATCCCACAAGACCCTCTGTAGATAGAGTTCACCACTCACTGAAGTTCTTTTGAGACACTGCTTTTAGGATTGTTGTGTGAGAGCCAAGGACCACCCAAGTTCAAGTAGGAGACAGTGGACAGAGACATCGGGGAGAGTGAAACGAGGCAGCAACCCTCCTTCCTTTTGGAAATGGAGATGCAGCATTTCTCCTGTGGCCTCGGTATCCCTTTACCTGAAAGCATTGTAAGACATGGCGAGTGGGGCTTGTAGCCATACTTAGTGAAGCAGTTGGCGTTGAACTCAGTTCTCAGAGCATTGAGGTAGGGTGAGGAGGAAGATGATGGGCCGCTATTGCCAAGAGTTCTTGGCTCCTTGTTGTCTCTGCAGAGCGAGGTCTCTGAGACATGCTGCTCTCTTCAGTTGGTGTTCTTGCTATAGCAGGGACATAGGCATTAGCTGTTAGGAAGGTGGTCACTGGAGAAATTCACATGTATGTGTGGATGAGCGGTACTCGAGCGAGGGCAAAGGATGCTGGCCTGGAGGTGAAAGGCCTCTGGAGATCTGAGGTGGCAGGCATGCAAGTATCATCTTCGAGTTCACCAGGAATTACACTCTTGTATAGGGAGGGTGATGAAGAGGAGGTAGCTGGGATCATTCTGATTTCTCCTTCCCTATTGGTTGACCAGAAGGCTCTCGGTGAATGAGCACTGACCCAGAGCACACCAAGTCCTTTGCTACCTCTTGCTTTCCTTGCTGATTGGGAATTCTTGGCTTCACCTGTAGAGTCACAGAACTGAGGTGGGGAAGCTGGGTTGGAGCACCCTCTTTCTGGGCACATAGTATACATTGTCAGCTCCTTTGCCTCTCTGTATTGGGCTCCATCAAGGCTTCTGAGCTAAGAAGTCATTGTGGAAGTATCCCAGAGGAGGCTTCTCAATACCAGACAATGTTCCAGGCGCCCTAAGGTCTTGCACTTGAGACAGACATGTGGGGTAGCAAGAGTGGATTATGTAACTTGTATCTGTGATTTAGCTTTGGGGTCTCCAAAGCTTCCTGGGGATGTGAATTACACACCTGGGTGAGTTTTAACCAGGTGTTCAGTTCAGATTATCAGGAAACCTGCAGAGAGTGGCTAGAGACGACCAAGATGCAAAGACCTCCAGACTTGAGTGGCCCTTAGAGCTCACATCTTTAGATTCATCTTTGTCCCTTTGGGCCAGCAGCCCTCCTGCATGGCTGTGATCACAAAGCCCAAGGCCTTCTTCCACTTGAATGCCTCTCTGACAGGGGCTCAACTCTTTAAAGGCTTCCTAACACTTCTTGTCAGGAGAAGATCCTGCTCATGCAAAATGGACCACTGCTCCCTACAGCATCCTCCCCTGGGTCCGTTTGACCCCTGAGTACCAGAGCATAAGTGGAGCCTCGTGCTTCCATGGCATCCCTTCTGATGTTTGAAACAGCTGTGTCCCAGACTGCTTCTCTCCAGACTGGCCGTTCCCTGGTTGTTGGGCCCTGTGAGTATGGCACGGGGCTGCCAGTCTTCAGGGCCTGTCTTTCCCTCCTGCCACTCAAGGTCACACATGGGCAGTGCAGCAGATGTGAGGTTCTCACTGAGTACAGCCACGCACGCACCCCCAGGACTGCATCGCCGCTATACGGCACTGAGGGAAGAGTCTGCCAAGGTAAGGGGGTGGAGGGATGTGTGTGGGGGTCTCCCTGGGGAATTTGGGGTCAATTTGGCCGTGTGTCTGGCTCCAGTTACACAGACGACTGGCGTGTGGTGTAAAGCCTTGCCCAGCCTTCTCCCCTGTCAATGACAGCTGCAGCCTTGGGGTTGGTACTCTTGTCAGCTGCAACAGCTGTGACCCCCCCCCCCTTACCTCAACCTCCCAGTGGGCAAGAAGTAGGGGGTGGAAGGCGGCCAGTGGTCCCTGAGGCCCCACTACAGCATGTGTTCGTGTGCCTGGGTGTGCACCGTTCATTTCTGGTGGCCAGAGAGGGGGTTGGAAGGGTAGAATGGAATTAATGAGCTTCCTGGAACAAAAAGCATGGCTTATAGTGAGGGAGAGATGACAGATTAACTGCCCCCCCTTCCCCCCGCAATGGCACCTCAGAAGCAGCTGGGAGTTTATACTGTTGCCCGGGGAGATGGGGTGGGGGACAGGGAAAGAGAAGGGGCAGAAGAGGGCCAGCTGTCTGCCAATTGCCAGTCCTCATACCGGGGCCCTAGAATGTGTGGATGGAGAAAGAGGGAACACCTAGTCGGATGGGAAAGATTCATCTTTATCTTTGAGAATCTCCTAATCTGAGCTTGGTGTGTAGGTGTGTTAGCATACTAGGTAGGCTGAGGCAGGAGGATTGTGAGCCAGTTGGGGCAACATGACAAGACCTCATTTTGTGTGTGTGTGTGTGTGTGTGTGAGAGAGAGAGACAGAGAGACAGAGAGACAGAGGCAGAGACATACACACACACACACACACACACACACACACACACACACACAGACAAGACAGAGAGATGAGACAGACAGCTCCAGTTGGGGCAACATGACAAGAACCCATTGAAAGAAAGGGAGAAGGAGGGAGGGAGGGAGGGAGGGAGGGAGGGAGGGAGGAAAGAAGCAAGTAAGTAAACGCATATACGTACAGGGAGACAGCATGCATGCATCCATGCATTCAGGCAGCCAGGCGTAGAGGCAGGCAGGCTTCCATGTGTGTGGAAAGCCAGGCTGGCAAGCAGAGAGCAGGCAGGCAGGGAGGTATGCATGCATGCAGAAAGCCAGGCAGAGAGGCAGATAAGCAGAGAGGGAGGCAGGCAGGGATGCAGGTGAGTCTGATCACAGGCTGAAGGCCTCTTCTTTTCTACCTTTCCTGACTCTTTACTCCACTGTTTACAAGAACCCAGCAGCTGCCCAGATGCTCCATGCAAAGAGGCATCGGCTAAAATGCAGCCCTGATGGGGGGTGGACACTGGAGCCTTGGATCAGAGAGGCTGTGTTAGAGCCCTTCTCTGGTCTGTGTTTAGCAGGCTTCCAGAGGAGGTGGACAGGCTTCTACACCCTAGCCATCCAGAGTTCTTACTGCTGCTCCTTTCATTTGCTAAGGACTGGAAACCATCTCCACTGCCGGGGGTGTTGGCTGCTGCCACCACCACTACGCCTGCCTTTGACAGTGACCCTGAGATCTCTGATGTGGACGAGGATGAGCCTGGAGGCTTGGTGGGCACTCAGGTTGATGTCATCTCACCTGGTGGCCATTCTGATGCCCAGACCCTGGCCATGATGCTGCAGGAGCAGCTGGATGCCATCAACCAGGAGATCAGGTGGGAGAGGAACGAAGCTGCAAGGGAGGATGGGCCCTTTGCGTTGGGGCACTGCAGGAAGTATTGGCTCCTGTCCCATCTTACAGCTTAGGACAGCCATCCAGGGACACTCTGTGGGCATCCTGCAAGGATTCAGCCTAATACTGACCCCAGAGAGGCAGGGCTACAGATGACTCTAGGTGTCATCTGTCCCCTCTGGGCTGGGAGGTGGTTGAGCTTGGGAAGATGGAGCTGTCTGTATTCCTGGTATTCAGTAAAGAAGCCAGCTCAGGGTGGGTGCTTTGTCAATGTTATAGTTAGTCTAGAAGGGTTTAGTGATTTGCTTACAGCTACATGTTAAGTGGCTGAGCCAGGACCCAAGGACAGGTAGAAGCTCTCCAGTGCCATGCCTTTTAATCTCTAAGGTCACATCAAATAGAACCGGAGACAGGGAAAGTTGTCAAAACCTTTACTTCATCCCACGTTTCTAGTGAGCTTATTTATGGTACTGTCATGCAGCGAGGTAAAATTGACAGGCTATTGAGGTCAGACTTTCAAATTTGAGAAACAGTATCAAGACACACATGCAAATACAAGCCTTCAGTGTTTAACTCTGTAGAGTAAACCAGTAGCCATAGCTACCGTTTACTATCACAACAGATTTTCAAGAGAAAAGACATTGGAATGGCTTCAGAGTGGGGAAGGTGTTGTCTCAGAATAAGGACACGTCCCCCCTTCCCCCCTGAAGCGCAGTTGGCATCTTTCCATCAGTGGGTGTGAATGCATATGCACAGTTCTCTCTGAGTGCCCTTCGGGCACAAGACACCATCTCCCATGTTTCCATTCTCTGTGGAACAGAGGTAACCTCATTAGAGGCCATCATGAATTTAAAAATGCCCTGTTTGGGCACTCCTGACAAAGAGATCCCAATAGTAGCATGTGCTGGGAAAGTTAGAGACAAGAGAGCAAAACCTGCTCAAGGTCACTCCTGTAGCTAGTGCAGGTTAGAGATTCCCACTGAGATAGTTCATAGTTCATGGACTAAATGCCTCCTTTCAGAAACTGGCTTTTGTTAAACTGGGAAGGTGACTGGCCAAAGAGACCTGGTGGTGTGTATCGGTGTTGCCCATCTTTGGTACTAGGGTGCCGAGTGCAAGGCAGAACCTAGCAGCACCCTGGTTTTCCGAGCAGGATGATCCAGGAGGAGAAGGAGTCCACTGAGCTTCGTGCTGAGGAGATTGAGACCCGTGTGACCAGTGGCAGCATGGAGGCCCTCAACCTGACCCAGCTGCGCAAGCGTGGCTCCATTCCCACCTCTCTGACCGCTCTGTCCCTGGCCAGTGCATCTCCACCACTCAGTGGTCGCTCCACACCCAAACTCACTTCCCGAAGTGCTGCCCAGGATCTGGACCGAATGGGGGTCATGACCCTGGTGAGTCTGTGCAGGGGTTGGCAGGCCCTGCGATCCCTAGGCCTGTCGATGCCATTGTGGCATCGTTTTCCCGTGACATGACACTCTAGGTCACCAGCATGCCTTCTGGGTAGGAAGGGGTTTATAACGTCCTCCCTGCTCCCTGCTCCCTGCTCCCTGCTCCCTGCTCCCTGCTCCCTGCT
>JADRCH010000079.1:1782501-1805996 GCA_019843965.1 Rhynchomys soricoides | reverse complement strand
CTGCTCCCTGCTCCCTGCTCCCTGCTCCCTGCTCCCTGCTCCCTGCTTTGGATGGTCACAGTAGGCTTAAAGCCACGCCCCATTGTCTAGCTGCTCTCTCTTCTTGGGAGGGGATTTATCTTTCCAGGTGCTCTGTTCTGCTTGGTACTTTTCCCAGGCTGGTGTGCATCCCTGGTTCCTCTGCTCTCATCCTAAGCAGGCTTGTCCTTTCCCCTTTCTCTTTTTCAGCCCAGCGACTTAAGAAAGCATAGGAGGAAGCTGCTGGTGAGTGCTTCCCGACATCCAGATACTAGCAGGTTAGAGGGTTGCCAGCCTCCAGACCCTTTCCTCTGGGCTTCTGCCCCTGGCCCTGGAGTCTGAGTTTACCTTGAGAGGCCATAGGGCTCCCCACAGCTTTCTCTGGTTCTCTGATCCTCTGCCTTGTCTGGGCTGGGTAGGCAGGCCCCAGCTCTCTCCCTCTATCCCCTGACAACCCCACTGTCTGTTCAGTCGCCAGTGTCTCGGGAAGAGAACCGAGAGGATAAAGCCACCATAAAATGTGAGACTTCTCCTCCTTCCTCACCCAGGACGCTGCGGCTAGAGAAGCTTGGCCATCCTGCCCTGAGTCAAGAAGAAGGCAAGAGGTGAGCAGGGCAGGCTACACTTCTGGTCTCTGTCCCTCAGCCTTTGAGGGGCTGCATCTCACCTGTCATAGGTGCTTGACTGCTTCATCTCTGCTTGGGACACCATCAGGGATTGACACGTCTCCCCTGATCACCTGCTTTGGCCACATCCCTTCCCCCCATACTTAACCCCTTCCTGAACGCTAACTTTCGTCACTCTTGCTGTAATTGAAGTGTGTTTCTTCTTATTCACCCCCTCCTGGCTGTCATCCTGTAGTGCCTTGGAGGGTCAGGACAGCAACCCCAGCAGCAGCAACAGCAGCCAGGACTCCCTGCACAAGGGCGCCAAGCGCAAGGGCATCAAGTCATCCATTGGCCGCCTGTTTGGGAAGAAGGAGAAGGGCAGGCTGATCCAGCTGAGTCGGGATGCCACAGGCCATGGTCTCTGCCTTGCACAGCAGAGGGCTGGGCGGGTACTGGGGAGTCAGCTTCAGGAGGGCCTGCTTCTTTACAGCTTTGTTTGCCTGCCCTGGGGCTTGTGGGTGGGAACCCTATGCCAACAGCTTTCAGCTCTGGAGAGAGGGAGGTTTTCATAGAGCTGGGTCATGCTGGACTGGGTTACCTCATGAGGTGGTGGGCTCCTGTGCCTAAGAGTGCCAGCCAGTGGCTGGTGTTCACCGACCTGCCATGCTGCAGCAGGGAGTCTGTGTGGGGACAACAGCTGCTTCCATTTTGGAACATTTCTGATGGGCATTCTAGGACCTGAGGGCAACCATCCTAGCTCTCTTTCACTTAATTAATTAATTAATGTGTGTGTGTATGTATGTATGTCTGTCTGTATGTATATATGTATGTATCTTATTTATTTATTTTTGTTGCTTGTGTTTGGTTCTATCATAGGACTCTGAGCTATCCAGCCTGTTTTCTGCCCCTTCAGGCAGTGTCGCACATGGGCTCCCTCTTGTGACATGGGTCTCAAGTTGTTGGTTGTGTCCCAGCTCTTAAGAGTTGGATCTCCACTAGATCTTACTTCTAAGCGCATCTGATTTTTTGAAGGACTCAGTATGAAATCTTCTGCTTTGTTTGTTTGTTCCATTACAAGGGAATGAACTCAGGGCCTCCTACATACATGAGAAGAGCTCTACCCTGGGGCTATATCCCTAGACCTCTGTTTATTTTAAGATTGGGTTTTCATTTTGTTGTTCAAACTAACCCTGAAATTCACTCTGTAATCAATTTTAGCCTTGAACTTATGATGCTTCTGCCTCAGTTTCTTAGTAGCTGGGATTATAGGCCTGGGCTACTAGGCTTTATTCTAATTATAATATAATGTTTATTTATTATTTATTATTTTTTATGTGTGTGTGTGTGTGTGTGTGTGTGTGTGTGTGATAGAGACTTGCTGTGTGCCCTTGATTGATCTGGTACTTGCTGTGTATCCTAGGGTGGGCTTAAACTCATAGTAATCCTCCTGTCTGTGCCTCTTTGAGTGTTGGGATTACAGATTCTGTGGCCTAGTATAGCTTTTTTGCTGGAAAAGATGGTTGGGCAGGAGTGGCTCTTCTGTCACCCTGTGGCAGTGGAAAGCTGCGAATATGCTTGGTCTGTGGGAGGCATACAGTAAACATTTGCCCTTGCTCTACTTCCTCCTCCCTCCCTCCCTCTCTCTCTCCCTCCTCTTCTTTCCCCAGTCATTTGTCTACACATTAGGTAACCCCATTTCAGTACAATATAAGGGGGTGGCGCCATAACTCCGGGGGCCTGGCAGCTGATTCAAAAGGGAAAAAACAATGAACTGATTCCAAAACACTGTAGTGTGGAGATGGCCCAGGTGCTGTAGGACCCAGCAGTAGCCATGGAAGGGCTGGGGAAGGGGGCAGGTATCCTCCACTGGGCAGCTCTGAGCTGAAGCTCGTAGGGTTACAGAATTTGGCCAGGACAAGTGTGTGTGTGTGTGTGTGTGTGTGTGTGTGTGTGTGTGTGTGCAGCTTGAGGAAAAGACAGAAGTGGGGAAAGCAGTAGAGGAGGAAGAGGTGGGAAGATTAGGGCAGAGGCACGGATGGCTAGCCCAGACCAGCCCTGAGCCTAAGAAGAGAGTTAGAAATCCCCAGAGTGGCTGGAGCACTGATGAATCACTCAGGGGAGGAACTTGATCAGCTGGAGGAAAGGAACCTTTGGACCTAAATGCATAATTAGACTGACTTCACATCCCTGGGAAGGTGTGAATCAGAGCACAGCTCTCTGAGGGAAGAAGAGGATGAGGAGGGCGGGAGTCTCAGCCTGGGAGTGAGGCAGAGCAGGCAGGAAGGGAATGGAGCCAGCTGCAGGAAGGCCTGCTCAGGTGCAGGCAGAGGCATCCTGTGAGAAGTGCAGTTTCTCATTCCTCACCCAGAGCTGACACTAAGCTTGTCAGTGTGGCACACCTGCTGCCATGTGGACCAGAATGGCCAGGCCTACAGTGACTTCAGTGACAATGGCCTCTCTCAGGAATTCTCCAGGATTTCATCCTGAATCTGGGAGACTGTCACTAGGAGAGAGTGAAGCCGAGTTCCCCTTTGTGGTCTGTGCAAGTGAATGCACCTGGAAAGGGGCTGGTGTGCAAGGAGACACCCAGAGATGGTGCGTGTGTGTGTGTGTGTGTGTGTGTGCGCGCGCGTGCATGAGTGCATGTGTGTGTGTGTGTGTGCACATTTGTGTGCACAAAGAAACAGAAAAACAGAGAGAGAAAGAGTGGGAGAGGGAGAGAGAACAGGGCTTTCTTACACACACACACACACACACACACACACACACACACACACGAGAGAGAGAGAGAGAGAGAGAGAGAGAGAGCGCAGACAGAGAAATTGCCCAAGAGATAGATCTCTCAATAGTTTCTTTATCAAGTCAGGATAGCTCTTTTTGAATTCTTTTCTGTGTCCATTCATATTTTCTCTTGGGGTTTGCTTTGCATCTTGGCTTAGAGAAGTAATGAACTCTGCCTAGGGGTCTAGAGGGGAACATCTCTGGTCCATCTTGCTGGAAAACACTCCCAGGGCTCAGGCTTCCCAGAGGATGAATCAGCCAGTGTCATTCTGGGGCTTCCTGGAATGCAGAGACTTCAGAGGGTAGCCCTGGAATTAAATGGGGACCCATCAGCTTTGGTTGGGTTGCTCTGTGTAGAGAAGGCTGCTGCTTCTTTGTTTTCTTGGTCCAGGCCAAGGCAGAAGCAGAAGGGCTGCTGACATACCCATGTCTTCCTTTCCAGTTCTGCTCACAGACTCCGAGCTCAGTCTGCAAGAACCAATGGTACCTGCCAAGTTGGGGACCCAGGCAGAGAAGGACCGGAGACTGAAAAAGAAGTAAGAGCCTTAGACTGAGGTGCTACTGGGGTGGCCCAGGCCCCCAGCTGCTTTCCTCCCCTGTTTTGAGCTCAGAGAGATAGAGCCCAGCAAGGCTTGGTCCATGTGGGTACCGAGTTGAGAGCAAGGTCTTAGGATGATCCTAGGGAACAGGAAACAGGAAGGCTGTGGAAGAATAATCAGGGGCCTATGGTTCTCTTGCAAGGCACATGGAGATAGATAAGTCAGTGTGTGTGAGATGTGAGGTCACTGTGGGCATGCAGGGTGTTTCCTGACCCACTTTGAAGTTTTATATTGCTTCAGGCATAGAGCAGAAGAATTCAAGGGTGGGGGTCTGGGGAAGAGCAAATGGCAGCTCTTGGCCCAGGTTGGAGTGTTTCCCCAGGACTCAACCTGGTTGAGAGAACAAAAGACTAGTGAGTCTGTTGTTTCTCCCCCAAGACACCAGCTGCTTGAAGATGCTCGTCGAAAAGGAATGCCCTTTGCCCAGTGGGATGGCCCCACGGTGGTCTCCTGGCTGGAGGTGAGCCTGGGCAGGGGAGATGCTCTGGGATCTGGAGGGAAGACCATGTGGAGCTGGTTTCCCCATTCCTACCCGTCAGGATAGTCCCCTGTGAACCTAAATCACTTGTATCTGCTCTTGGGGTTTGCTCTGCACCTTGGTTTGGTGGGATGAAGACTCCTAAGCAGCAAGTGTGATGTCTCTATAACTTTACCAGAGTATTTCTCCCAGATAAATACATATGCGCCATACCAAGAACAAGGGAGCGAGTTACAGAAGCATCAGTCTTTCACAGGCAGACTCGCTTTCCCATCAGGCTGCCCCAGGAGTAACCACCCAAATGATGCTGAGTTGCTCCCCTGTGCCCCGTGTCTGTAGCTCTGGGTGGGAATGCCTGCCTGGTATGTGGCAGCCTGCCGGGCCAATGTCAAGAGTGGCGCCATCATGTCCGCCCTGTCGGACACGGAGATCCAGCGGGAGATCGGCATCAGCAATGCCCTGCACAGGCTGAAGCTCCGACTGGCCATCCAGGAGATGGTGTCACTGACGAGCCCCTCAGCTCCTCCTACCTCCAGGACTGTGAGTAGCCTCTTTCATCCTCAGATCGACCAAGGCCCTGACATAGTTGCATAGTCTCCCACTGGTCTTTAGAAAGACAGGAGCACTGAGCCCTGCTTTAACTTCCCATCCCCACAAAACACTCTCCCAGGTCTTCAGGAAGGTACATTGTTGATTCTGGGAGGATCCTAGCAGGTCTGGTTCTCTGCCTCCCATGGGCCACCCATAGGCTCCATTTCCCCTTGCCTACCTGACAATAACTGCAGATCTGGGGATAGTTTCTAGGATAGATTGCTTGGAGCTAGCCTGTGGGGAGCTATGGACTGGGCACATGGGAGGAGTCAAGGGAAGGGAAAGTTGTTCTTGGTGCCTCCTCTGGGGGTCTTGAGGGGTGGGGGGCATCAAGGACTAGGATGCCTTCCTCTCCGCCTGCAGTCTTCAGGGAATGTCTGGGTGACCCACGAAGAGATGGAAACGCTGGCAACATCTACCAAAACAGTGAGTCTGCCCCTTGTGCCAAGGACCAGCGAGACCCATGAAGATTAAGTAGAAGGCGGGGCAGGCCAGAGGGGCTGGCAGAGATCTAGCATCCCTGATGTTGCCTGGTTCTGTTCTCAGGGTGTAGGATTGTGGGTAGGCAAAATGAGATTAGGAATCATCGTTGTATAGGTTGCAAGCTCTGTCCCAGCAGTCCTAAGACCCTTAGTGGCTTTGGGCTACAGAACGCTCTGCCCTGTTATGGGCCTGAGTCACAAACTTCATGTTCATGACTGGGTCCTTGGTGGGGTAGGAGGGAAGATGGAAGTAGGGAGCAGGCCAACCTGGGAACCAGGAAACAGGTTTTTGCTACACAAACGTGTTCTCCTCACCACAAACATGGATGTATACACCAGCTTTCTCAGCTGTCCCAACAAGCTATTCTGGTCACCTACTAGCTACTGGGATGTCTTTCCTCCTCTTTGGGGGGAGGCTGGGTGGAGTCTCTAGGTTTCTTGACTTTCGTGTCTCCCCTGACATGCCGCACTGGTTCCTGCTAGGACAGTGAGGAGGGCAGCTGGGCCCAGGTAAGACCCCCCCTCCCTTATCAGAACTACTCTCTGAAGGCCAGGGCAGCATCCCTCCAGCAGTCTCTAAATGGCACAGCTGGCCGAGTCCAGTATGTGCATGCCCTTGTCACACTCGGAGCCCTGGACAAAGTTCCTTCCCCTCCCCACTCCCAAACTCCCTTTTTTCATTCCTTTTCTGCTTTTGAAGGAGGGCAGGTGAGGAGTCCTGGGGGGCTGAGCCCCCAGCATGCTGGAGCCTTCACAATTGGACTCTCTGTTTATGAATGATGAGTCTTAGATTCAGACATTCCTTAACCTTCCAAAGGTCACTCTCGTGAGCAGATATTTACTGAGCATCTACTAGGATTGACCGGTCTAAAGTTTCTAAATGAGTGAAGGGATTACATCAAGGAGCGGTTTAATGGAATACAGGGAAGGGCAATGTTTACAGACACAGGGGCCGTGTGGGACAGTGGCTACTGTAGTGGAGAGTGAGGCCAGGGCAGTCATGCTTGTACTCGCTGACCACACCAGTGACAGCACATTGTCATCATAAAACATTGGAGGAATCAGAAATGCAGTGTTAAGTGAAAAATGCTGATAGCTTTATAGAATTTGGTAAATCAGAAACCACGCAAAGTTAATAATGTTTTGTTCAGCAGATGTATACACTGGTGATTGTAAAGCCCTCTCCTCTTTGTTTTTTCAAGACTGGGTTTCACTGTGTAGCTTTGGCTACACAGAATTCAGTCTGTAGACCAGGCTGGCCTCGAACTCAGAGATCCACCTGCCTCTGTCCATTAAGTGCTGGGATCAAAGGCGTGCGCCGCCCCCACCACCACCAGGCTAAAGCCTTCTTTCTTATAGTAGAAGAATGGTAGACACTCAGGGATAGCAGTTGTGTGTGGGGAGGGCAGTGGGGGACAGGATGCAGGGAAAAGGGCGGGGCTGTTCTAGTTCTGCACTTACATGCAGACCACAGAGGATAGCTTCATTTTTGTGCTTGGTAATAAACATATGTACAATTTTACACGCACCAGCACCCCCCAGTTTAGAACTGCTCAGTCTGAAGACATCCAGCAGGATACGGGAAAGATGGTAGAGGGTTGCTATCAAAACTGAACCTTTCTAAAGCTCAGTGGTCAGGGGAGTCTCTGTTTGCTCTCTGCAGAGGTACTGCCTTGTAGTGCAGGCGTCTTGAAGCAAGTGACATCATGAGAGGGAACATTAGTAAAGGGCCTGGAGAATCCTTCAAGTGATGACCGAGCCTTAGGGGAAGCACACTGGCTATTCAGGCACAGGCTACTCTTGGCTTTTTTTTTTTTCTTCCTGCCTTCAGCTAAGATTTAATCATTCCCTGGACTTCGAAGCTAGCCATTCCCCAGAGCAGGCTGTCATCCTTTGCAGATCCACTATACCTTGGCTGCCTCTCCTCTGGCTCAGCAGGCTTGAAGCTGAGATAAGTCGGCAAGTTGTCCACACACCACTACACATTGCCTTCCAGAGACAATTGCTCTTGTTCATGGATGTAGACCAGAAGTTCTTGGCCCGTGGGTCACAACCACTTTGGGGGTCAAATGTCAGATAATTACATTATGATTCATAACAGTAGCAAATTGAAGTTAGGAAATAGCAATGAAGTAACTTTATGATTGGGGGTTACCAAAACATGAAGAACTGTAAAGGGTCACAGCATTAGGAAGCTTGAGGACCACTGGTGTAGACAGCTGATACCTCAGTAGACCTGGGTCATTTTGAAATCCTGAAATACTTCTGTCATCTCCGATGATCATCAGCTCCTTAGTACACATAAGCTGAAGTGTCATTGAACGGCTTAACCTCTCTCATCGGTGGAGGGGTGATTGGTGTTTCTCCCCAAATAGATATGCCACCTGTAACCTGTTAGCACTGCCTGCCTGTTCCCACCCCCATGTCCTCTTCCATCTCATGTCCCCAGACCCTGGCCTATGGAGACATGAATCACGAATGGATTGGAAATGAATGGCTGCCCAGCCTGGGGCTCCCTCAGTATCGCAGTTACTTCATGGAGTGCCTGGTGGATGCACGCATGCTGGATCACCTCACCAAGAAGGACCTGCGTGTCCACCTCAAGATGGTGGACAGCTTCCATAGGTGAGCCAGGCTGGAGCCAGGGCCACCTCCCTGGTGTGTGGTGTCTCCCCCAGGCCCGGGGCTCTGTCTTCAGAAACGGAGGGGCCCCCTGTCTCTTTCTATGGCCTGTTTTGGGTGGTAATAGGTTTCTCTGTTATGAGACTCCCTCACATTCTTGTCATAATTCTGCAGTTTGTGGATTTGATCCTGTCACCTTTAACCCTGAGGACACAGGTCATTTTTTTCATTAGCATCATTAAGAGTTTCCCTACTTTCTGAATTTCCTTGCCTGTCTCTGGGCTTGCTGAATTCTCTGTGTTAACCAAGAATGCTTACAGTGAATCTGGCATTGAATTTAGGTACTGCATTTCTTTTAGGTCGTGTCATCATTGTAACAGAATACCTTGTGAAATACAACGTAAGAAGGTGGGGCTTATTTCAGTTCACAGTTGCAGGGTACAGTCCATCATGATGGACAAGTGAAGACGGTGGCAGAGGCATGAGGCAGCCGGTCACTTTGCATTAGTAGTCAGGAAGAACAGGGGGACGGAAGCTTGTGCTCTGCTGGCTTTCTCCTTTATACACAGTCTAGGATCCCAGCAGGGAATCGTGTTACCCACTTTTAGGGAGGACCTTCATACCTGGCTGTAAAACTCCAAAGCCAACCCCATGGCTTACTTCACCTAATGAGGCTCTAAGAGTTCTGTGACCTTTCCAAGCAGTACTGCTGTCTGGTGACCAAGTGTTCAAACACACGAGGGACCGCCGCACCACCACAGGGGCAATGGGTCTGCTGCGCTTTTGCATCCTCAATGGGAGTTCCTCTGCTTTGGACCTCTGTTCCTTTATGCAGAATGGCACCTAATCCTTTTCTTCTTTTGATGAAAAGACCTGTCCAAACATGTCATGGTAGAGGTCCCAAGCTGACAGCCTGTGAGTAGTTGACCTGCAGATACATTTTGTTTGGCCCACATTTTTTAAAAAATCATGAATCTTTGTCGCCAGTATTTTGTTTTAGTTTTATTATGCATGTGTATGGTTGTTTACCTGCATGTGTGTCTGTGAACTGCACATGTGCCTTTTGCCTGTGGAGGTCGGAAGAGGGCATCGGATCCTCTGGAACTGGAGTCACAGACCATTGTGAGCCATCTTTTATGTGCTGGGAATTGAACCAAGGTCCTCTGGAAGAGCAGCAAGTGCTCTTAACCACTGAGCAATCTCTCCAGCCTCCGTTGTCAATGTTTTAACAATAATTTGTATCTGAGTATCTGGAATTCTGGCTTCTTAGGAAAGATGCAAAGCTCTCTGGGCACACTGCAGCCTGGACACAACAGCCCCTCCAGCATGCTTCTCAACGAGCTCCTTAGCAACAACCAGCATCACTGCCTGGTCCCAGCTCTCAGAGTTGACTGTGTTAGGTGTTCTTACCCAGCTTTATACAGTCCCACTTCCTACTTAAGCCCTGGCTTTGCCCCAAGTCGATAGTAAGACGGCAGGTGGCATTGGGTGTGTGTGGCTTTTCTAGTTCCTTCAAGACTTGGTGGACATCTTCCAGTTGATACACCATAGTTTTGTTTTTTTTAGTTTTTTGAGACGGAGTTTCTCAGTGTAGCCCTGGCTGCCCTGGAACTCTCCCTCTGTAGACCAGGGTGGACTTGAACTCACAGAGATCCGCCTGCCTCTGCTTCCTGAGTGCTGGGATTAAAGGCATGTGCCACCACTGCCCGGTTTACACCATAGAAATGTAAATCTGGACAGGACCTAGTTAACATCTTCATGGCTGAGGAGAAGGGGGCACAGGAAGCAGCAGCTTAGGGATGATGGCAGAGCACAGGCAGAACTAATTCTGAGGACTGAAGTTCAGTCCTGGGCCCCTAGCCTTTCTGACCCCACAGGGACTTGTGAGAGCTGCAGCTATGTCTTCTCTGCCCTTCGCCCCTCACTGGGGCTGAAAGGGAGTCTTTGTCTGTGCCTGGGAGGTTGCCACGCCCAGCTGCACCTGTCTCCTCCTGGGTGATTGACAGGCTGAGGGATGTGCTGCTCCTCTGCCAGGCTATCATATGCCTGAACAGCCGGAGAATGCCCTCCAGTCTTACCAGGATGGTGGGAGCCTTCCCGCAGCCCTGCTGGGAGGAGCGGGGAGAAAGCCAGCCTGCCACAGGGCTGGAGAGCAGCTCTGCAGCTCTGCTGCTTCAGGTTTCTGAGGAGTCACCACACAGCTTGCCCTTGCCAGTCACTCTGCTTCCAATCCACTCACCATTCCAGTAGCATGATCTTTGTTTCCTTTTGGAGCCTGGCTACAAAGACTCACTCTGTAGCCCAGGCTGGCCTGAAACTCACAGCACTCTTCCTGTATCATCCTCTAATTATTGGGGTCACAGGTTCAAGCCCCCATGCCTGACCTCAGAAGGATACTTGTGGATTTGTGGGTCAGGATTTTTTTTGTTTGTTTCTTTGTTTTTGAAACAGGGTTTCTCTGTGTAGCCTCTGGCTGTTCTGGAACTCTGTACACCAAGTCTTGAACTCAGAGACCCTCCTGCCTCTTCTTCTTAGTGCTGAGCTAAAGGTATGTGCCACCACTGGCTCAGATTTTTCCCCCCGTTGTTGCAACACTTGGGATTTAGCGTAGGGTCTTTACACAGGTATCAGGCATGCCTACACTGAGTTATACCCCCAGGAACCCCTCTGTTTTTTGAAACAAGGACTCATGTAGTTTAGGATGGCCTTAAACTTTCTGTGTAGGTAATGATAACCGTGATCCTCCTGCCTCCACTTCTGAATGTAGGGATTATAGGCATGTGCCTCTGAGCCTGGCCTCCCTGCCAGTTTTGTATCTTGAGACATAGTCTCACTAAGTTGTCTGGTCTTGAACTGATTCTGTAATAACCCTTGAACTTGGAGTTCTCTTGCACCAGCCTACGGAATAGCTTGGATTTCAGGCTTGCACCACCGAGGCCCTTTTGGAGACGGTCACATAAGCCATTATTTTTATGACAAGGAACGGGCATTTATCAACAGAGGTAGCAAATCCAGGAGAGGCTGTTTCTTCCTGCTTATTTATCCAGACAGCTAATCATTTTCATCTTTTCACGACTCACCCAGTGCTTCTTGGACCGGGGTACTCCGTTGAGTGGGGTTCTGCTGTTGTCGACCCCTGTCCCACATCAATCACACCGACCCTCCTAACAGTGGTCCTGTTTCTGAGTCCCTGAGACTTACTGGGCCCTTTCATTCATTGCCGCTTTTAATCCTCTCTACACCCTGAAAGAGAGGCAGGACTCCATCTTACAGATGCCCTGTGCCCTCTGGTAGGCTGTGCCAGGGCTGACATTCAAACCCATCTTGACCTAACTTCAAGGGCTTTATAGTTTTGCTGTGTTGTACAACAGCTCTGAAAGTCACAGAAACTGTGATTACAGTGAGGCTAATAATGTCAGGACATTTCCCATCAGGAGCTGTACATACTTATGCCTCTTTATGGTCATCCAGAGCTTAAAACTGCCGCTTGAGCCATCAATACGGCAGCTGAGGAACACATTTCTGAGCTATGAGTGTTACAGGCAGAAGAGTGTTGGAGTAGTCTGTATAATTTAATCTCAAAGTGGTTGGAGCTGGGAGGGGCCTTCTGTTCTGTTCCTCTGTGTGAGGGAAAACCCTAGAAGGTGAAAGAGGTCCTGTCAAGGGAGGACCCTTACATGTGTCCCAGTGTAAACGAGCTGCCCAGCCCTGGAGGGGTTACACCGTGGAAGTGCTGTAGGGTGAGTCCTAGATTCAGAGGGGCTTGGACTAAGGGCTGTGGGGCCTGCCCCTTCTAACCCAAGGTTCTCTGTGTGACTTACTGTTCACTCACTGCTTATGGCGGACTACTGCTCTTTAAGTATAGTTACTACGTTATGCAAATTGTCTCATTTCCTCATTAAGCACTTGTAGCGCACCTAGGACATGCTAGAGAGCTACGGCCAGTGAGTCAAATAGTCCCGCCCTCAGGAAGCATACGTTCTGACTTGGTGAGACAAGACAGTTAAGGAGCCAGGAAAAAATAAGACCAAGTTACTGTGGGAGTGTGGCGTGGAGGTGGTGGTGGAGTGGTGTGCGTCGGGCTGAGCAAGGGACGTTTGAACAAAGACTTGAAGGTGAAGAAAGAGTGATCTATTTGGAAATCTGGGGGTGGGATGTTCTGGGCAGATATAGCAACCAGTGCAAAGGCCCGGAGACACCCAGGTCTTCTCAGAAGCCGTCTGTGTTTGAGGGCAGCATGGTGTCAGCATGGCAGCAGCAGCAGAGAGCAAGTTGGGCAGGTAAAGGAAGTCCATTGGCATCCTTCAGGCCATTGAAAGGACTGAGTGAAATGGTAATATGGAATGTCATGGATTTCTCTTTTCTTTGACTTGTGAATGGCAATGATCTTTATCATTCCAGCGCCTACCAAGAAGGGATATGTCCATGTCATCGAAAGCCCTTCCACCAGTCAGGCCCTTTGTTAGTGTCTTCTTGCTGTAACAGAATACCCGACATAGCTTAGGAGAGGAAGCATTTATTTTTGTTCCTTGTTTGAGCCCATTGTGAAGGGGGAAAGCAGAGAGAATGTCCCCTCCCCTGTCATTCCATCTGGTCTCTGTGGGATGGAGCTGCCCATATTCAGGATGAGTCTCACCACCTCCCTTAATCACCTCTGGAAACACCTTTGAAGACAACCCCGAGATGCATTTGACTTTAGGTTACCAAAGTGACAGTCAAAATTAACCTACATAAGCCCTTCCTAGCCAAAGTGGGGGATGCAAGCAGACCTCAGATCAGGAGGTGGAAGTAACCTCAGATCAGGTGCAAGCCATGACAGGAGGAGCACAGGGGAAGATGGGGGAGCAGAGTATTCTTTGTGCTGTACGCAGTGGGTCTGAATGCACTGTACCTACTATGGCTGGTACAGAATTGGGGTCATGTGGGCAGGAATGTAGCCACACCGAAGCCCTGGCTCAGGTGCTGTGTGCCTGCAGAACCAGTCTTCAGTATGGCATCATGTGTCTGAAGAGGCTGAATTATGACCGGAAGGAGCTGGAGAGGCGGCGGGAAGAGAGCCAGCATGAGATCAAGGGTAAGCTTGCTTTCGCCCTCAGCCTGGGGCCCAATGAGCCTCAGGGAAGACTCAAATCTGAAAGGCAAATACGACCACAGCCTGTCTGATGCAGTAGGCATATTCCATGTGCATTCACATGTGGTTCCCCTTCCCTCAGACAGTGGCCACCAAGCAGACAGATGTGACCTCTGCGATGGTGCTGTGGACTGATGTGCTCATAGAAATTGATGATCGGGGAGGAGAGGGAGGATGGAAAGAGGCAGGTTTTACCTAAGACTCTGAAAGTTGAATAAGGCCACTTTGGCCTGGGGGGGGGGGGGGGGGGGGGGGGGGGGGGGTGTTGATGGCCCATGCTGGGACTGCTGGGAGAAAAGTGGGCACTCAGAGATGCAGTGAGGTAGAGCAGGCTCTGCAGGAGCCTAGATGCCATGGAAGACAGAAGGATGTAAGAAGCTAGGGATGGGGTGGGAGCTAGAGAGCAGTCTCTGAGGCTCTGCGTCTGAGAAACTTTACTTAAAGTGGTATTTAAAGTTCTCATCCTGGGCCATTGTGTTTCCTTTTTGTCCATTTCTTCCTCTGTTCTCCAGATGTGCTGGTCTGGACCAATGACCAGGTGGTTCACTGGGTCCAGTCTATAGGGCTAAGGGACTATGCAGGGAACCTACATGAGAGTGGTGTGCATGGCGCCCTGCTGGCCCTGGATGAGAACTTCGACCACAACACGCTGGCCTTGGTTCTGCAGATCCCCACACAGAACACCCAGGTAGCCCTTGAGTCAGTCAACACCTTTCCCACCCCTCTCGTGTGTGTGTGTGTGTGTGTGTGTGTGTGTGTGTGTGTGTGTATGAAGGGGGTGCTGTGTCCTTAAACCTCTGAGTGGTCCCTGTGAGATATTTTTCTTCACCCAGCTCTGGGTTACTTCAGCTCTTCCCGAGTCAGTTTCATAGCCAAAACTTGTGACTTTCCTTTTCCCTCAATTGCTTCTCCTGCCTAACTTCACAGGGAAGAACAAGCCCCAGGCCTCACAGGGATCCGAGAGCCTGTATCGCTTTTGTCTGCTAGCCTGGGGATCTGCTTCTGGGCCTGTAGGCTTCATCAGAGTAAATGTTACCAGTAAGCACAGTCCAGAGACTCTCCATAGCAGGCCTTTGTTCCCTGTCAGCAGCTCAAAAGATTAGACATCTCCTTCAATTACATCTTGTAATTATTGCTGTAACTGTTACCTAAGGATAGATCTGAATTCTCTTGACCCTATTTATATTTTTGGCCTTTCTAACTTCCTGTGGGTAATGGATCCTAGCTGTACTCACAGTTGTGTGAAGTACTTCCTGATTTTAGTTGTCCTAAATATGCTTCTGGCAGGCTCCCCCTGGGAAAGATCCGCCTCTTCCCTACAGTTCAGGTTGGTGAGGTTGTTTGTATTTGATCAGCTTCCCCTTTTGTGAGAATTTCATAAACTCTGATTATATTGCTTCTGGGCCCAACCTTTGTCTCTCCAGACAGAATAGTCTTAATTCCTTTAGCCTTCCCTTGTGTAGACTCACTACCGCCCCTGATCATTTTAGCTGCCCTTGTCTGAACTGTTTGCAGCTGTCAAATTGCTTTTGAAATCCAGCCACTAGCTGTGCTGGCTATTCTGGGAGCAGACACTTTTTGGCTTGAGGAAGGGTGGGGCTGTGTTGTCTCTTGGTTCTGGATGGTGTGTTGGCCTTGGGGACAATGGCAGCATACAGGGTCAATGTGTTTGCAGACTGTTTGCTGTGACCCCTATTGACCAGTCAGAACACATAGCTTGGAACCTTTCTTTTCCAGTAAAGGTTTGGATTTCCTCCAAATGCAATTTCTCTACACTAACCCACCTCTAACTCCATTTGCCTGCCAGGGCCTTAGAAGGGCTTCTGCAGTTGATACCTACCTACTTAACCCTTCACCACCCAGAAGATATTTGAAATATTTTCCTTTTAGACCATTTGTAAGACATAACATTCCCATTTCTAATAAACACTATCCTTATAGTAATCTGTGGTTGATATTTTGGGGGATTTTTGAAGTCCCCAGGAATGGACTTTCTTTTGCTTCCTGTCTGAGGATGCATATTTCTTTCTTTTCTTCCTCTTCCTCCTCTTCTTCCTTTTCCTCCTCCTCCTCCTCCTCCTCTTCCTCTTCTTCTTCCTCTTCCTCTTCAGAGATCCACCTACCTCTGCCTCCTGGAGTGCTGGGATTAGAGGCATGTACCACCATCACCCAGCATTTTCTTGACCTATTTATCTGACCCAGTATGGAATCCTCTATCAGCAACCATTGACAGAAAGTTTTGAAAACCCATTTTTTTTCTTTCTTTTTTAGTATGTGTGTGTGTATGTGTATGTATGTATGAATGTATTTTTGTATGTGTGTCATATGCATGCTGATGTTGCAGAGGCCAGAAGAAGGCTTCTGGTTCCCTGGAACTGGCGTTATAGGCAGTTGTCTATAAACCAACTGCTTTAGGTCCTGGGAACTGAACCCAGGACCTCTACAAGAGCAGCGAGTACCCCTAGCTGCTGAGTCACCTCTCTACCTATTCTGGAAGTTTCTTTAATGAGTAATTTAGAGGATTCTAGAGAAGTGTGTGCAGCCACACAGCTCAGGGCTTCCACTATCCATCCCTGGGCTTCTTCGTTTGTAATGTGGACCCACCTGACAGAGATGAATTTATTTCTCTCCTCCTAGGAAGGCTCACTTTCCCATGCTGTGCATCCTTGCCTCTCTTGCTCCTGCCCTCACCAAAGAGTAGTGAGCCATGACTTTTAAAATAATAATTTTTATTTGCTCATGTATTTGCCTATATTTGTAGAATTCGTTTTGAACACCTTTGCCTACTATAACCTTTCTCCAGTTCCCACGAGTGCCTCCTTCCCTGCTTCCGGTTCTCTTTCTTTCTTTTTAGTGATAACTCCCCGAGTTCAGTTAGTGAACATAGGGTTTATTTTTCCCTCCAATAGGTAAAGCTTGTCTCTTCATGTGCCCTGAGGTCCTATTTTTAAAAAGACATTTCCCCCTAATTTGCCCCCCATGAAAGAATGCCAAGGTTAGCAGTTTGACTTTTAGTAGGGCACTATTTAGTGATTTGCTGGGAGCAGGAGCCTCAGGAAAGTGTGTGAGCTTTCCCGTGGTTAAGTACACTAGACCCCTGCCCCGTTCTGCCCTTAGACTCTAGGAAACAGCTGAAAGGTGCCATAAGGAGGAAACTGAGGTGGCTCAGTGGATAAAGGTGCTTGCCACCACGAGTCACAACCTGTCAGTCCCCAGAATCCACATGGTAGGTAGGAGAGAACCAATTCTTGTTTGATATTATATGCATTTACTCTGGTGCACATACCTCCTCCCCCCATGTAAAAAAAGGAAAGAAAAACGGTGAGACTGCGAGCTGGCTTAGCAGTTAAAACACTTGCCACCAAGCCTGATGACCTAAGTTTGATCCCTGGGACCTGCACAAAGAGAGAAGCAACTCTTGCAATTTTTCTCCGACCTGCACAGTGCATAGTTGCAAGTGTGTGTGTGTGTGTGTGTGTGTGTGTGTGTGTGTGTGAGAGAGAGAGAGAGAGAGAGAGAGAGAGAGAGATAATATAAAAACTGGATGAATGTAAATTTTAAAAGAGTAAGATAGCATTAGTAACCACCGCTCCTTTCTCTCCCTCTTCCCCCATGGGTTTCAGGCCCGCCAAGTGATGGAGAGAGAGTTCAACAACCTATTAGCCTTGGGCACAGACAGGAAGTTGGATGACGTGAGTACCTGGATGTGATGAATTCACAGCCTTGCTTGTTGTTGACTGCGGTTAGGGGTCATGAGATCTCCTGCCCCGGGGCTGGTGAGTGGTGACTGGCCTTAGGGAGAGCAGGAAGGGGTGGAGAATGGAAGCTGTGAGGAAGAGACCTGTGGTTGGGTGTCAGTGGTCTGCTGTGGAGAAGTCTCTGTGAAACCCATTTCTAGTATAAAAACTAAAACCCTGTGCTATACTTCTAGCATCTTCCACCTCAAGGCTCAGCACTCTCGACCATGCAGGGTCAAAGGTCTTCACCAGAAGCCATATCTATGCTGGTGGTTCTTCTTTGTGTCTCAGACCCCACTGCTCCTCTCCCTGCTTGATGAGATTGCAGCCTGTCCTGTTTGGAGACAGGTGCTCTGCTGAGGAGCCCAGTGAGGCTCCTCAGGTAGACACGCTAAACAAAAGCTCAGGCCTTTGTCACCCCTGCTCTCTCTGTAGCTCCACTCTTCTATTTACTTCTGCATTCATTCTGCATTCTCAGCCTTTCTGGTGCGCAGAAACAGACTGTCATTTCATCAGGCCTCGCCTTTGAGTTTAGGGAAGACAGATGTTCTGTGCTGTAATGTATTCCCTGGCCACAGTCTGCCCCTGCCAGCACTTCCTCTCCTGCTCTTCTGCCCTACCTATTTCCTGTCACCAGTCTTCCTTGACCTTCCCATTCAGGTCTGCCTTAGCTAACCCGGCTTTAAGCAAGTTAAAGAGCCCAGGACTGGTGAGATGGCACAGCAGGTAAAAGCTTTTGCCATACAAGCCAGACGACCTGAGTTTGATCCTTGGAACTTACGTAAAGGTAGAAAGAGATAACCAACTCCACAAAGTTGTCCTCCGACTTCACAGACATACCACATATGTGCCTCCCCCCCAACCCCCGTTTATTTTTAGGTTCTCCACCTTCAGACCTTGCTAAATTAAGGAATGAGTCTCCTGTATCCATTTATTTAACAAATGGTTACTGGGGCAGACCGCACTCCCAGCTAGGACCCACCAGGATCAGGGGATACATTCTTTCCAACAACAAAAGCCATGCAGCTTTCTCCATGAAGCATAGAGCATGATAAAACAGAGACGAAAATAGGAGTAGAGACAAGAGGGGACTCAGGGGAGCAAGACAATGGGCGAAGGGAAAGAAACAGCAACGAAATAATCTTGAAAGTGCATACAAGTGCTTCTGGGACAGATCTGCTACAAGTGATTACAGCATAGGTCACCCCAAGGGCACAGATTACGAATCCTGAGGGACTGGAGATAGGAGGAGTCCTTGAGACAAGAACAAGGGTCAGTGGCCCTTTCCTACTCACTCTATGTGTCATGGGGCTTGTGCAGTTCCGAAAACACAGGCTGAAGATGAGGCTTGGCTACAGGGCAGTGAGCCGTGGCTCTGGGGAGTGTTGGGTGGCCTGTTCAGTGACCGGTCCTGTGGGACTGGGGCTCTGGGAGCCCACTGCAGAGGAGGTGATTTTGGAGACTCGGTTGGCATCGATGGGGCGCAGATAGTGGGTGTTGCTCCCTGTAGTCTCTGGAGGAGCATGTCATCATCGTTGGCGTGTTCTGGTCTCACTGGGGTAGGCAGTGTGAGAACTAAATAGGTTAGATAGATGTTGAAATTTCCATTTTGAAGATAAGAAAACTTAAGCCCAGAGCAGTCATGCTGCTAGTAATGTGGCAAAACCAAGAAGTCTTGATCCCTGGCAGTGTTTTTCTAGCGACCTGGGTAGCATCTTATATCGAGGCCCCAGCAGGACATGTGAGCAGTGCTGGGCTGACGCATGACTTCCCAGAGGGAGCCTGGAAAGAAAAATACTTAGGAAGAGCCGTGGGCTACCTGAGCTCAGTTTGGAGAGGTTGGGGTGGGTAGAGCAATGGAGTTCACTGCTGGCCCAGACCTGACAGGAAGAACCTCCTGTTGGATCTCTGTGAGAGACCCCTTGTAATCCTCTTCAGCCCCTGTTTATCCTACACGCAAAACCACTAAAGTCTAGAGAGGGGAGTTAGGAAGTACTACCCCTTAGAGCTTTAGGGACTGGGATGGCAACTCCAATATGCCCCTTGGTGCAGGGGGAAGAGAAGGTGTTCCGCCGAGCACCCTCCTGGAGGAAACGCTTCCGGCCTCGGGATCACCATAGCGGTGGCATGTTGGGCACCTCAGCGGAGACCCTCCCGGCGGGCTTCCGTGTGTCTACGCTGGGTCCGCTGCAGCCTCCGCCCGCCCCGCCCAAGAAGATCATGCCGGAAGGTGAGTGCCAGGCTGGCAATGGGTTCCTCCCCGCACCCTGGAGCCGAGCGGGCTGGAGAGGGGCGAGGCCGAGGCTGAGCTGCACTAACGCTGCGGTGGGGCGCGCACTAACCCGCGCTCTGTGTGTTCTCCCGCCGCTGCCGACTCCAGCCGGGACGGCGGGGGCGCAGAGACTGGAGCCCTCCACGGTCCGGACCTACTCCTGCTGACCCCCCCACCCTCCCGCCCCGGGTCTGACGGGGGTGCGCCCCCGGCTCGGGGTAAGTGGGCCAGGCTGTGGCTGCGCTCTCCCGTCCTGCCGCCGCCCCGGACCGCCCTGCCGCCGCCCCCTCGCTGCAGCATCGCCCGGCTTACCCTTCCCGCTTCGCTTCGTGCTTGGCCGCATGCCGCACCTACCCGCTGCCCGTCCCGGGAACCACCTCCACTCACAGAGCTGTCTCTCTCTTCTCTTATAGCTCATTCCCATTATCTCTACGGACACATGCTCTCCGCCTTCCGGGACTAGCCACGGCCCCTCAGGGCCGGTGTCCTGGTTTCACAGGCTCAGCCGGCCCTGACCCTTCCTGCTCGTTCCCTTTCTCCCTTGGCTCCCAGTCTCTCCTCTGTGACTTTCCAGTTGCCTGGGATCTCAGAATATGCTCATCCACCCCTTCAGCATCCCACTATCCGAGTCCTACTTCGTTCCCCGTTTGTAAGTCTCTGGTGGATGTGGCCAAGGTCTCCCGTGAGTGGTGGCACCCAGGTTGTAGGTGTTTGAGATTCTGTGGAAGGAAGGGAAGAACAGTACGGAGGATGTGGCCATCTTCCCTCTTCCAGATCTGTTTTGGTCTGGACTATGGGCTCATCAGACTCAGGATCCTGGACCAAGGACTGAGATGACTCTTCCAATAAAAGGCCATTTCGGACTCTGTCCTGCTTGGACTAATTGGCCTTCTGGTCCCCTCCACTCTGGCTGTGCCGGATGGTCCGAGTGGTTTTGCCACCCCCTCTCTCAGTATCACTCCCTCCTCCCCAAAGCCCATCACCAGTGTCGGTAGCTCTTGCATCCAAGTCTTGCTTGTGGGGTGATGAGGGGTATAGAATACCCCATCCCCCTCCAGGACAAAGCCAGGAGGGGAACTGAGGAAGACTAAGGTAGAAACAGCTTGTGCCCAAGCTGACTCAGAATCCCAAATATGTGGGAGAAACAGACCCCAGAGTTTTGTGGCAAGGCTGAAGGCAAAGGAAACTCTTCAGCTCCTTACCTGGAGAGAGAGCTTGATGGCCTTTTGTATTTTTGCCCAAAGGGCAGTGGGGATGCCTCTAGCCCCAACCATTCCCAGCCCCAGCCACAGATGGTGCTGCTACTGGATTGAGGGATCATTGTGAACTGTTAACTCTGCCCTGAAGGGGGGGGGGTCGTTGAGGTAAGACTTCCCCTTTAGTGAATCATCTCCAAGGTCTAGAAAATCTAAAGTGGACTGAGGCAGGCTCCCTTGTGTGTCCCCTTCATCCAGTCCTTCTTTAGGGTTCTTTTGGGGGTAAGGGGCTAACTACTCAAGACATTCTTGATCCTCTCTCTGTTTCCAATGTTTTAATTGCTTTATCTGGCAGCATGGTGGGGACAGGGCAGATTTGTGAAGAATATCAATCACCCCTCTCTTCTGGACCAATTTCTTAACCTTTGGAAAGCTCAGGACGTAGTATCAGTGTGGGTGATTGAACCCAAGAATGAAAGAGGATGAGGAAAGTGCCTGGACTGTGTTTGTCGTCGGCCAGCATCGTGGAGGTGACCGGAGTAGCTCGCTTGCCATTTCATCACTGGGATTCTGAACAGGAGCCAGGCTAACCGGTGGAGGAACGAGCCAGAACTCCCTGTCTGAAAAGGACGTAGAGCCTTGTGCTCAGCGGAGGGAAGCCTGGCTAATTCAGTGATGGAATGGGCTCATGTGGGCTGGGGCGGGCAACCACCTGTCCTCGACCACCTTGTTTCTGTCTCCCTATCAGACAGGCCTCTGGGAACGGAGAGAGAAACAATTGAGTAGAACATGAACTGGTTAGAGCGAAAGAACCCCTGGTCCCGAATAGCGGAGTTACCAAGAAGGGCCGGTCCTAAGATGGAAGGAGCTGAGCATGGCCACACTGTCTGACTCCTTCTAGGGACTCTGTGTGCTAGCTATGTGGGAGAGTCAGCCCTGCCCCTCCTCTTCCACCTAACCCTGTCATGGTTTGCAGTGTTGTAGGTAGCAAGTGGGGATCCAGGTGCATTCAGGGTCAATAGGGAGGACAAAATAGGGGGCTCTGTGTGCAGTGAGGAAAGGCTGATGTCATGGTGTGGCCCTGCCTCACTGTCAATATTTGTTTTCTCTGGAGAGTCACCAGTGACCCAAGCTCTTCCTGCCAGCCTCCTGTGTCAAACCAGGTCCCTTCTCAGTACTGTATTGGCTCAGTGCTTCAGGAGAGTGTGTGTGCGAGTGTGTGTGTGTGAGTGTGTGCGGGTGTGAGTGGGTGTGTGCGTACCAATAAACAACCTGGTTTTAAGACAATGTACAAATGCCGTCCATTTCTTTTTTTGAACACTAAGTTCACTTCATGGACCTTGGCGCTGCTATGCTCTTGGAGTGAAGTATCGGTTTTGAAACATGTAGGCAATACCCTTCTGTTTATCATACACTAACAGGTTTGATGGGAAAGTTAGTGTTTGGATGGCTTGTACCAAGGGCTTATAGAACAAGATGAGGGGGTGAGAAACCTGCTGTCAGGCTTGGTTGGTTTTCTCTCTCATCTGTCCAGGCTTATTCTACTTGGACCCTTTCACACTGAGCCTGGAATCGCTGCTGCTGCTGCTGCTGCCCAGCTTCCTCTGTATATCTCAGCATTTCAGTAGCTGTGATAAGATACCATGACCAAGGCAACTTATTTTTAAAAAAATCATTTACTTGGGTGTTTGCTTACAGTTTCAAAGCATTAAAGTCCATGATCGTTATGATGGGGAGCATGGCAGCAGGACAGGCAAGCAGGCAGATAGGCATAAATGCTGGAGAACCAGCTGAGAGTTACTTACTTGTTGAAAGAACAACCAAGAGGCAGTGGGAGAGCTAACTAGGATGGCCTGAGCTTTTGAATCCTCAAAGCCCAACCATGGACACCTCCTCCAACAAGGTCACACCTCCTAATCCTTCCCAAACAGTTCCACCCACTGGATAACTAGCATTCAGACATGTGAGCTGCTGGGAGCCATTGTTATTTAAACCAGCACAGTAGGGCTCCATTACTTTAGTTCAGGGTCCAGCACCTCCCCTGAGTGACTTTAAGAAGCTATTCATGCTCCCAGAGATTTAAAGTGCCATGGTTGTGGGGAATATCCTGGGGGAGCTCAGAGGAGAAGGGGAGGGCGGGTGGGGAAAGGATTGTGGGAGGGGAGGACTGGGAGGGAGTGGGATGTAAAGTGAATAAGTACAAACACACAAATTTAAAAAAAGAGAAGCTATTCATGGCTTAGATCCCTGGCCCCCTCTTGCCACCAGTTTACATAACTCAGAAATACTATGTCTACCAGTGTCCCTTGCAGAAGAACTTTCAGCGACTCTTTTCCTTGTCTTTGTGGCTTTGACCCTTCAATTTCTTTCCAACTCTCTCCTGGGTGGCAGTAGCTGGCACTGCAGTAGAATTAGGTAGCCAACATCCTTCGGCTCCATGGGCATTCTGTACATGTTGCACAGAGACATGTACTGTCTCCTTGACTGTCAACAGCACTAGGCTGTGACGTCACCCCTCAAGTCAGTCTCTTTGATCTCTACAGTGAATGAGGGGATTGACTGCTCTCATCCTGGAGAATTGTTGATGAATATTAATAAAAGCAGATACTTGTGTCTAGTTAGGCTTTTACTGCTGTGGACAGGCCCTGTGTCCTCTTATAAGAACAACATTTAATTGGGGCTGGCTTACAGGTTCAGAGGTTCAGTCCATTATCATCAAGGCCGGAACATGCCAGCCCCAGGCAGGCATGGGGCTGGAGGAACTAAGACTTCTACATCTTCATCTGAAGGCTGCTAGGAAGACTGGCATCTTCAGGCAGCTAGGAGGAAGCTTTCAAAGCACGCACCCACAGTGACACACACCCTCCAGCAAGACTGAACCTACTCCAACAAGGCCACACCTACTCCAACAAGGCCACACCCACCCCATCAAGGCCACACCTACTAAAAAGGCCACACCTACTCCAACAAGGCCACACCT
>JADRCH010000079.1:1714144-1777708 GCA_019843965.1 Rhynchomys soricoides | reverse complement strand
TCTCTCTCTCTCTCTCTCTCTCTCTCTCTCTCTCTCTCTCTCTCTCTCTCTCTCTCTGTACTTGTGGGCTGCTTCTGAAATCCCCTAGTACAGTTAGGTTTTGGAAGTGGCTATCCCAAGGTGAAGCCAGGAGATCCTAGGGAACTGAGCCCAGTTTTACAGCACTGACTCAGCAATTCCCAGGGACCCCTGGAGCAGAGGCAGGCTCTTCTCCAGCTGGGAAGCTGCTGTAGACTCTGACTACTCTTTAGTGGGTCAAGGCTACAGGGAACCTTGCCCACTATTTGGGGCCCTCAGGTCAGCAGGTTCCTGGACAAGCCGCTGGAAGGTGATTGGAAGAGGGGGTATGGTAAGGGAACAGCCCAGCCTAGTTAGGGGCTAAGGAATTTGAGCCCTGTTACCGGGATCAGGATTCACTTACCTCCTGGGTTGGGACCGAACTCCAGTGCATTGCCCCACTCCGGACTGCAGGAGGCGCTGTGAGAGTTGCATTCACTGGGCACCTGCATGCAAGACAAGGCCAAGGTCAAGTCTACTACCGGTCTCAGGTATTTCTCTCTGCCTGGGTTACAGGGTCAGTTACCTACCCTAGAATGTTACCATGGATGTCTTACTTCTAGGTCTTTCTTAGCTTCTAGGATGAGAATTTTGCCTCCACTTTGGGGATAAGGGTGGTAAACCAGAATATTTTGTTTATGGTGGCTCCTGAGCCAGCCTGCGGGTATTCTCATGTGTTTTGTCAGCTCAGATATGGAGGCTGTAGACTTGGGACAAGGTAGGTCTCTTTGGCTACTTTTTCTCATTTTCGTCTAGGCTCACCCTTACTGCAGACTTGATTCCGGGTCCCTTCCGTTCTCCTGTGCCAGTCAACCCTACCCCGTCTGTATTTATATCCACTGCCTCTGTCTGGTCTGGAAACAGTATGAGCGTAGAAGGCCACTGGACAGTCTAACCGACAAGGAAAGGGGTTCTGTGATCCCCAGGGCCCTGCTTTGCACCTGTTCTAGCTCTGGTGGCCCGAGGCTGACCAGGCACCTCCCTCTGGCCCTATCCCTGGAACTGGTGCACCAGCCACTTACCACAGGCTGGGGCCCGCCCCCGCCTCGGTAGCGGAGATCGCGCTCCTCCTGGTTGAGGGAGCTGAGCAAGGCTTGTAGGCGCTCAATGTACTGGATGGCACTGCGCAGGATCTCCACTTTAGGCAGCCGCTGGTTGGGGTTGAGCAGGGTGCTCCTCTTCAGGGCCTCGAAGGCCTCATTCACTTTCTTGAGCCTGCGCTTCTCCCTCAGTGTGGCTGCCCTCCGCCGGTCCACAGACACAGACTTCCTCTTACACACCTTACATGCCCAGGGCAGGCACTGGCCTGGACAATGTTCAGGGGTCCCCAGTCCCTTTTCTTCCAGGGTTCCTCGGGCTTCCGGGCTTAAGCTGAGCTCAGTCCGCTCATAGCCCGGGGGCTCGAAGCCCTGAAGGTGGACAGGAAGGTAGTTTTCCCCATCATAGAAGTGGGGCTCCTGGTAGAAATAGGGGGATGTCTCATACAACTCCATCAGGTCGGAAAAGACTTGTTCCTGCCACTGGCCCCCAAGCTCCTGCAGCCCCTCACGCCAACTGCTGGGTGCCATTTAAACCCTCCCTGCTGGCATGGACCCAGAGATAAATATAGCCAACGCCACAGAAACCTGAGCCCCCCTCTAAGCTGTTGCTGCACATCAAGACGTTTACAGTGGATTACATGTGATTCCCCTTCCCTCTCCTTTTGCCCCCACCCCACCCTGCCAGCCTGCCCCTGGCCCAGGCGGCTCCTGTGCACGGGTCGGGAGGCCGTCGGCTGTAATTTGATTAGTTTTCATTTCTCCACAGCCCCTGTGGGGCAGGGAAGGTGGGGGTGGGTGCATTCCCCGTCTCATCTGCTCCTTTCAATTACTCCTACCCGGGCCTCCTGCCTGTTCTCCTGCCTGGTCCAAGGCAGCTGGTGGACAGCATCTAGGCTTCTCTTTCTTGCTCAGCAGTACCTAAACCGTCCCATGTCCTTTCCATGAGACCCCTAAAGACCTACAACCACATCAGGACCACTCCAGATTTGGGACGTGTGTGTGTGTGTGTGTGTGTGTGTGTGTGTGTGTGTGTGTGTGTGTTTTGAATCCCTAGGGTCAGTGGAGGCAAAAGACAGAAACTCAGGAGGGCAAATGGATTCAACTTTTGGGTTTCCACAGCATCTTTGACCAGGTCTCATGCTGGGGGGTAGATTGAAGTAAGAGGACACAAGAACTTCTTAAGTAAGTAGGAAATTCTTAAGTAGGAGGGGTCAGGTGAAACCAGTGTTTAGCGAGGATTAGAACTCACAGACTACTCTACATTGCCTTCTTCTCCCTCAGTCAAGAGCTGTTCAGTCCCCTGTCTCCCTCCTTGATCTCTCTTAATCATCTCTCCTGTGCTTTCCCCTCAGTGATGTCTTCTGCCCGGTTTGGGCACTAAAACCATCTTGACTCCTTCCTTTCTGTAGATGTAATAAGGAGAATAGTCCTTTACATTGTTTGTGTCTGTCCTGGGCCACCAGGCTGGCTTCTTCTATCCCTTCCTGCCTGAGTCATCACCTTTGCATGTGTCATACAACTCTAGAATGTCAGGTGGGGGAGGGGCCATTTCCATTGAATCTTGGGCTCCATCAGCCAGGAGATAACTCAGTAGAGGCATTGGTGGTCAGGAAAGACCAGTTCTAAGAGCGGTGTGCAGGCCTCTGGCCACCCTTCACCCTACGTCTGATTCCCGAATGCCTTTTCCTTTGGCTGTCATATGACAGCCTATTCCACTGACCGGAAGCTTCAGGAATTCTGTATTTTGAGACACAAACTTTCACCTGTGGCTTAGGATTTTCCCCAGGACACTGCCAACTAAGTGTGATCTGTCCTGCTATCCCTGTTCCAATGGAGGAAGAAGAGGAGGAGGAGGAGGAAGAAGAGGAGGAAGAGAAGGAGAAGATGGACACATTAGGATTATCAGTCAGGGCAATAAGGGGAAGGGTGGAGAGGTATGTGGTGGGACCTCAGGGAAGGCTTCCTTCATGGCGTCAGTGAAAGGTGTGGGAGGTTTGAAGGGCTGGCCTTTTCTTCACCCTTAAGCCACCAGGGACAAGCCAAGAAAGTGCTGTTTTTTGAAGGAGGAAACAGGTGTGTGTGTGGGGGGGGGGGACATGCTGGACAATTAAAAAGCCCCAAGCAAATTGGGACATAGTAAGGCCTTATGTCAGTTCTTGACTTCACTCAGGGATACAAAGGGCAGCACAGTATTGTGGGTTCTAAACCTAGGCAGAGAATAGTCACTTTCACCATACTTCCTAGCTCCTCAAAGTGAAGAAGCAAGCAAACAGATAAGTTCCAGGGCAGCCAGGGCTACACAGAAAAACCCTGTCTCGGAAAAAAAAAAAAAAAAAAAAAAACAAAGAAAAAAAAAAGAAAAAGAAAAAGAAAAAAAAACCAAAACGTTTACCTTGCTTCAGGCTATACTCCAGAGCCCTGTGAGCCTCGAAAAGAGAGGGATGTCACATCCGTCATGGAAACCCCCAAATTGTATCTTTTGTCCTTCGGGGACCCAATCCCACTTACCCCTAAACAATCTGTCTTCTTCCTCTGAAGTGGGAGCAGAAAGGACTTGTTCTTTGATGCCTTGCAGGGCCCCTATGCCTAGTAGATGAGTCCGAATCCTCAGCAGCGAATGCTCCATTGCAAAGCTGTTAATGTTGTAGCCAATGAGAAGGCTGAAAACTGGGTGGGCACAGTGGCACATCCCTTTAATTCTGTACTTGGAAGGGCCAAGGCAGGAGGATTGCCAGTTCCAGGCTAGTCTGGGCTAGTTGGGAGACTCTGTCTCAGACAACATAAAAAACAAAACCAAACAGGGACAATGTGGATGGCTTACAAACAAATGGCAAAGTCACTGGAGGCTAAGCCTCCGAGGAGGGCTGGGGAGGAGGCAAGTACTGGAGCAGGTCTTGGGGAATCAGCAGAATGGGGACGTGAAGAGGTGAGAAGAGGAAGGTGTGTGGATGATCAGCATGTGTGGATCTCAGGGTTCTGGTCAGGGGGTGACTGAAAGCAAGTCTGTGAGGATAAGGGGCCCGACTGGGTATAGAGGGACTTGAGAACTGAGGCAAGAAAACCTTATTACCCCACTCCACCCCCACCCTGTATGACAGAAATCCAGGAGTGAGGTGATAAAGGTCTGAACCATCTGCTCAGGGGCAGGAGGGTGGATTTGACTGGGAAAACACTCATGTTTCAAAATGGCAGCAGATGCCATGTGTGCGTGTGTGCACATGTGTACCTGTGTGTATGTGGGTGGGTAGGTGTGTAGCCAGCACATCAAAACACCCAATGAGTACAAGACGTATTCCCTGAATCACCTTCTCTCTGCTATTCTTAACCTCATGCTCCTCAAATCAGATGTCTACACAGGGTCAAGATCGGAGGAGGGAACCCCCTTCCTCTTTTTTTTTTTTTTTTGAGACAGGATTTCTTGTGTACTTCTGGCTGTCCTGAACTCACTCTGTAGAACAGGGCTGGCCTCAAACTCACAGAGACCCCCCTACCTCTGCCTCCCAAGTGCTAGGATTAAGTTGTTTGCCATCACACCAGGCTCACCCCACCCCCGTTATTTCAATCAAGAAGCTGTGTATATGCACTGGGTACCAGGTGACATGAACAGGATGTCATCTACCTGCTACACTGTGCTCACAGTCTAGTGACACTGTACTAAAACTCACCTTTCCAAGGTAGAAAGTGCTGCATGACAAGGGGAGAAGGCTAGAAAAAGGACATTTATAACCCAGAAGAGAAATAGATTCTCTTTCTCCTTCCTCTGTTCAACCCCTATTCTGTGCTGGTCCCTGGGCGGGGATGAGGGCAGTGACTAGACATAGCTCTGGTCTGCAGGAAGCATCCCAGGATGTGAGTATGATGTTTGCCTCTACTTGATGAGGGTGTCTCTGGGTCTCTGTGAATCCTTGTCTGTAGGATGTCTTTGTGTATGTCTGGATGATGTGGACTGATGATCAACCCAGGTCCCACTGAAGGCAAAGACGCTTTGGATCTGAAGTGGTCGAGTCTTTCAAAATCCCAATGTAGAGGTGTAGGTACTGGCCTTTTAGACACCTTGCTTTCTCATCAACCCGTGAGGCATGCCTAGTCCTTGGTCTTCCTTCCCTGCACATCCCAGCACCCCACAAGCTGCCCTCTGATGGACGGGAACACATTGGTGCCAGGCACAGAGCTCCTTTGTGCTCCACCATCAGTGGTGATCCATCAGCTCTGACCTGACAGCAGGGCGTCCAATCTTAATCCCTACCCCTGCTGCGTGGGCACATAGGAGGCCCCCTGCCCCTACTGTAGCCCCCTCAGGCAGTCATTCTTTCTCCAGAGGAAGCCCCTAGCCTCTGCAAAAGCTTTAGACCCAGGCTGTTGGCCTCCCACCCTGACCATCTCAACTTGACTTTGTCCATTTGCATGCTGGGCTGACCTCATTTGCATGGTAGCATCAGGTTTCAGAAATCCCCTTCACCTGCTCCCTGTTCCTTCTCCTTTAGTTGCACACCACCATGGCAGGCTGGCCTCCAACCCTTTGTAGTCCCTCTTGATGGGCTGACCAGGTTGCTTGACTAAAATCAAGGCACATCTCTCATTCTGGAGTCTCATGTGCTTGGGAACAGAGGAGCAAGAAGATATAGAGAGGGGAGCCTCTGACCTCTCCAAGAAGCCTTCACCTTTTGTTTTCTCAGGCAAGGACTGAGAATTATTATTGGGACTATGTAGGGATTGGGTCTTGGAGATTATATATATATATGTGTGTATATATATATGCGCTTCAGTAAGTATGCATAAAAACGATGTGCAAGCCAACACTATTTATGAGGCAGTGGCTTTTTAGCAGGGTCCAAACAGATCACAGGCTATCAAAGATACAGTTGAGGGCAGTAGCTTTAACAGGGTGGAACCAGATCACAGCATCATAGACCATCAAAGCTGCAAAGTAGCCAAGGACTGACTAGTCCATCTTCCTTCTACACAGAAGGAGACAGAGGCTCAGAAAAGAGACTTGTTCAAGAATGCTGAGGACTAGGGTGTCTCTTATTTGAAAACTTGAGCTTAGACCTTGGGGCTGAACCCCTCTCCCTCTGTGAGGAGGGACTCAGTAGGTGATTATACAATCTCTGGGGGAGTGCAGGGCCTGTGGACATCAGGAGAGTTCAGGGAGACCTCAGAGGAAGCTGTTATGGCGAGAGGAAAATGAGAAGAGAGACTGGGGCCTTGTGACAAGGTTTGGAGGCAGTAGGGAACAGAGCTTAGAATTGGTACAGGGAAGAGACCCTGGCCCTTGGACCACATTGTTTCCGTAAGAGTTAAGTATCAGGTAACCACTGGGAAATCCCAGCCCTGCCTGCAATCTGGAGCTCAGAGCCAGGATCATCCTTCAGGAATCTTTGGCTTTGGGGTGGGGAAAGGACTTGGCCTGGAGGCAGAAGTTGTTGGGTCACAGGAGACTTGGGGTCGAGGAAAGGTAGTTGCTGGAGACAAACAGAGAGCTGGTGTCCAAAATAACTAGAACAGGGCTCAGCAGAGCATACGGCAATGGGAACCCAGAGCCTGGCACTGTGGACCCTTTGGAAATAAGGAAAAAGATTTCGAGCATTCACACACACACATACACACACACACACATCACAATAGGCCCTTTACTTCCTGGTTGGGGCAAAAGCTGTCAGGAATTTAAGGGAAATAGATTGATAAGGAGATATGAGGCAGGGCATGATTCTGTCTTGTCCCCTCTCTGGTTCTCAGTTTGCCCATCTGTAAACCAAGATGCTGGACCTAATGATCCAAACAAATGGCCTTTCCCCTCAGCTCAACCTGGAGGCCTGGAGGAAGTGCCCGAATTGCAGGTGGGCTTAAGGGAAATCACATGGGTAAACTGTTTGCACTTGTTGAGAGCAGACTCAGGGAGTGAGGAGCCTCCCCACTCCACTTCAAATTCCATGTTCATTTCAAGTGTCCTTCAAGGCTCCCGGTCTTAGGGCAGGCTGGCCCCCTGGGTCTGAAACAGGGAACAAAGAGTATAGCAAGTGACTAAGAGTATTAAAAACATTGTGCCCTAGAGTACGGCTAAAGGTAAAGCACTTCCAACTGGGGCTGTTGTTGTCTATTCCATGGTATGTGTGTGTATATATATATATATATATATATATATATATATATATATAATGCCCGCAGTGGGAACAGGAGGCCAGAGACATCCTGTTGTTGTCTATTCCATGGTATGTATGTATATATATATAATGCCCGCAGTGGGAACAGGAGGCCAGAGACATCCAAAATGGGCAGAATGTCTTGCTTTGCCCGGAAATCTCTCAGTTGGGAACTTTAGCATGATTATTTCTCCCGGGCATCCCCAGCCACTTCTGTGGATGCTGGAAGTGCCCAGCCGGATGACATTCTTTCTCTGCTTGCTAACTTCTTTTACTTTTGTTTGCTGCATACCTATACGTTCTTTCTTTCAAAACTGGAAATCTGGCTGCATTGATCATTCTCTGTAGGGAACATGTCCCTGGAGTAGGAAGGCTGCTGTTAATTAGTTGGATTTGAGGTACTAGGTTCAGAAGCCAAGGCCTTGGCATACACACTAGGCAAGTGCTCCACAGCTGAGCTACACTCTCAGCTAGAGGTGTGCTCTGTAGGTTGTTTGAAGCAGTCTTGACCAGAAGATTGAACCGCTGGGGTCTGGCAGGACATGTGTCATTAGAAAAATTTGTCCCCAATTTACTCTTGCTCCTATGCTCAACCTCACTAGAACTGTGGAGCATGTGTTCTATGTACTCACCTATGGCTCAGCCTCCCTCTTTGTCCCCCTTCCTTCCTGGTCACCCTCTACATGGCTTCAGAAGCCATAGCATGCCACCCCACCCCCTTCCACTCCCCAAACTGCTTCTATTTCTGCCTCTTTGACAAGTTGTGACATATTTGAGAGCAGCTGCTGCCTGGGTGGAGATGTCTTTGCTTTTTCCTGGCTCTGTCCTCTGCCCCATCCCTCTGCTGACAGCAACCCCTTCCCAGAATGCATCTCACATTATCTTCTTGGCAGCCCAGACATTAGCTTTCTCTAGATTTCTGAAGGACTGCCCAGGGCTCCAGAGTCATTCAAGGGAGTCTTCTGGCACAGAAAGTCAATGGGGGTAGAATCTTTTCTGTCAACTCTAGAGCTATGTGGTTTGCTGAAAAATTCTTTCACACTGGGCTTTACCCTTCTGTCTTTAAGATGGAGGCGATGACTAATTTCTTCCCTACTAATTTGTCTCTGTAGAGACTAAGGGAAGTCTTCCATTTCTCTTGTCTGATCTGAGGATGTCTTTCTCTGCTGCTCTTTCTCCTGAACTAATAAATGTGCTGGAGTCCTTTCTGTCATAAAGATCCCTCAGCCACAGCTCCTCACTAGCCTTCCCTCCCTTCCCACATTTCTAGAAAGAGGAATTAACATTTCCTCATCTCCTGTTTACTTGCCTGGCCACTGTCACCAACCACCCCTGGGTCACTAAGACTACTATCTCTAGGCTGAACAGAGACCCTCAGCAGATGACCCTCAGAGACTCAGTCTGTATCTCTCTGGATTACCCTGTGACTTCTAGCTGTGTGGATGGTACCATTCTTGAAACTTGTCTCTTTGTGCCCCTTCCAACGTTGGTCTTCCTCTTATCTCTTGCTCTCTTTTTTCCTGCCTCTTCTTCCTCTTCCTGCTTTTCTTGGAGCTGCTTTTTAGGAGTCTCTATTCCTGTTCTTGTCTACCGTGTTTCTCAGCAACCCCATTATCTTCCTAGGCTGCAGTGACCATGTGAACAAACCGCCTTGTCAGCCTCTCCTAACTGTGATGGGCTGGTGACTCCTGCTTCTCTCCTCTGCTGCCACCACTTTCCTGGGTCACAGTTCACAGATGCACGGTTTTTGGAAGATGGCTCCACTTAGCTGTCTTACAGGCTTCTAAGTTAAATATTTCTTCTGTTCCGATAGTACCTTTGTTGCTGACTGAGACCACCATTCACCAATAATTTATCTTCATTTTTAAAACTCATTTATATTCAGTAAGTTCCATCTTAGTAATATTTTAATTCACGTAGAACCAAGAATCAGTTTCCATTGACCAGAATGAGAAGTCTCACTGAAAACATAGACATTTGGCAGAGTCACAGCAGAGATACGCCTTTGTAATAAAGTAAAGCCAATCCACATTTGCCTTCAAAAGTGTAAAAGGAAGGCTGTAGCTCTGTGATAGGGCACTAATATGCGTAAGGCCCAGGGTTTGATGCCTAACACAGAGACAACTCACAAAACAAGCCTCAAAGGCTCCAGGTTCACGTGACTGCCTGCAAAATAATACTCTTTAACACATTATTACAAAATCTAACAATCAGATGAATGAAGTTCTCAATGGTCATTCTATCCACCCTGGTAGACAGCAGGAGCTAGAGCGATGGCTCAGTAGTTAAGAGCACTTTCTTCTCTAGCAGAGGACTCCAAATCCCCTCCCAGCACCCACACAGCAGCTAACAGCTGTCAGTAACTCCAGCTCCAGGGTATTCAACACCCTCTTCCAGTCTCTGTGGGCATTGCATGGGTGTGTGTGGTGCACATACAGACAAGCCAGCAAAATGCTCACACACATGAAACTAAACTAAAAAGCAGCAGACAACAAAGAAATAAGGAAAAAATGTGGTCCCCTAGAAGAATCAGTTCATTCAGATACATCAAGAAGTGACAGAGTGGCAGAGTAGCACTCGGACCCCTTAAAGGAGCTGTTGTAAATATAGATTCACTCAAGGATTCAACAACATGGGCAGTTCTGGAGGCTCAGTTTGAAAGCGGGGTTCCAGTATGGCCAAGTTCCTTGGCATGTTCGTGGAGTGTTTCTCTCTCTCTCTCTCTCTCTCTCTCTCTCTCTCTCTCCTCTTCCTCCCTCCAGCCATCCCTCTTCCTTTTCTACCTCCTCACTGTCTCCATGTAGTCCAAGATGACCGTGAACTCTTGCTCCAGGCTCTGCCGTGTGGTGGGGTTATAGACATGTACCATGACACCAGGCCAGAGTCTTCTCCTCTGAGAGTACTAATCCCATTGGACCAGGCTCCACCATCATTACCTAATTATGTCTCAAAGGCTCCATCTACAAATCCTATTATACTGGGGTTAAGGATTCAACTTGAATTTAAGAGGGGACATATGAATCACTCAATCCATAATAGACGAATATATGATTAATCACTGCAAATAAGGTTTATTATAGAGGAACATAAACCTATATAAAATGAAACAGGAAAAAAGGCCAGCCGAACCAAAAAGAGCTTCAGGGTACCATGGGAAATACCGTGCCTTGTAGATTTACACCTATGTAACCGAATCCCTGAAAGAGGAAGAGAAAATCAGAAGAAAAAAAATGGAATTTTTTTAAAGTTGAGGAAAATTACAAATTTATATACCTAATGCACTCAACCAATCCCTGAAAGAACAAACAGGAAGAAAACCACACAGAGACACATCACAGCCAAACTGCTAAACACCGGAGACTAAGAGATGGCATGTATAAACAGCTGGAGAAACAAAGTGCATTCTAAATGGAGGAACCAAAACGAATAATGGCCACCGATTTCCCACTAACTTCTCCTGGCTAGGAAGGCCAGGAGAAGCAGAACATGCTAAAAAGCTGAAAGAAAAGAAATCAGTGTCTGTCTATGAAAATAGCTTCCGAGAGCAGTGATGGCATTAAAGGCTTTTTCATCCAAGAGAAGCTGGCAGCGTTTGTCACCAGCAGATCTTTACTACAAGAAATGTTACAGGGACTTTCTTGAGAAGGAGAAATTGATTGAAAAAAAAAAAAAGCAGAGACGTAAATGTACCCAAAGGAATGAAGGACAACCGAAGTCGTAACTGTAAGTAAATAGATATATGAAAAGGCTATAACCTTGACTTCAAAATACATTTAAAATATAGTTACATATTTAAGACAAAATAACGATGCATTAAGGGGTTTATAAGCTACCAAGTATATAGTAACACTAGTACAAAAACTGAAGGTGAGAAATGGTTACTGTGAATACATTTCTCTGTTCTATATGGACCGTCTAACAGGTGAGAGTAGACTGACCGTTTAACGTGCATGTTGCTAACACTAGAACAGCTACTCAGAAGGAAAACACACAGGAGTCTAGCTAAGGAGCGTGTGCTGAAAGGCATGTAGGGATGTTTAAACATGGCTCACCTAGAGTAGGAAGAAGAGGAGAGATGAGACAAGTTAAAAGCAGTTTGTGAGACAGTAGGCTTGAACCCAAACCTCCTGGGTGAGCTCACCAGAGTGGATTTGAAAGAACAAGCTCTAGCTTCAGGCTGTCCATAAGGAACTACGGTAAATGTGTAGACGCGGTGAGAGCCAAAGGATGAGGAGGTATATATATACAGTGCAAACACTATTCAGAACAGAGAGTAGCGGCTTTATTAGCATCAGATAAAAGGAGATTTGAGAACAGGGATTCTGCCTGGTGTTGTGGTTGACTGTGAAATGCAGCGTTGGGCTTATGTATTTGAATCTTCATCCCCAGTGGTGATGCTGTTAGGAAATTATAGAGCCTTTGAAGCTGCTGCAGGCCACTGGGGGTGGGCCTTGAGCAGACAGCCGTGCTCTGTTTCTGTCTCCTAGTCTTTGAAGACATGCAGAGCCCTGGCTTCACACCTTCACTGCTGGGCGCCCCATGGTACCCCTCCCTCTCCAGTACTATGGACTGATGTCTCCTGAAACATGAGCTAAAATAAAGCCTTCCTCCATTAAATTGCTCCTGTGAACTATTGGCCATGGTAACACTAATACACTATCCCCAGTCACCAGGGATAAAGAGGCACACTGTGTAATGATAAGGGATCAATTTATCCATGGAGGGTGATGGTCCTGTATCTAAGATGCCTTCAATACTCACAAAACAAAAACTGAAAGGAGAGATAGACAAGTACAGACATTTACAGATCACAGCACTCCCCCAGTAATTGATGGAGCAAGTAGCTGAAGCAAGTGTGGAAACAGGGCTTAGGTAGGCCACCAAACAATAGAATACTCTTTCCCCCCAAATGCACATGTGACACTCTTCAAGATCATATGCCCAGTTTAAACAAACAAGCAAACAAACACCAGGTCTCGGTAAATTTGAAATATTTGTAACGATGAACCTATGTGCTGACCACAGTCGGATGGGCTAGGAATTGTGCTAAACCATGTCTCATTCTGATTTATCCTGATGACTCCAGGCAATGTGACAGGTGTGGTCTATGTAGAAGCAGAAACTCACTTTTGTGTTAGGCCAAAGCTCAGAGTGGGATTCCTGAGATTCTACTGTTAGTGAGAAGGGACCCATGGGAACTTCAGTGAGCTCAGGATCCCAGTGACTGGTGTGTTCTTACCAGGTCCCTACCTGCATCTCATCCTAGGCCTGTACTCCATCCAGCAGCTTCCCCACCCCCACCTAGGGAAGAAAGGCTTCTGGTGGATGTGCCTCTGGTCCTCCCCACAGCTATGACTGTGTCTGTTCAGTGAGCTTCCTCTTGATCTCTCACTCACTTCCTTGACTGGTTCATCCAACTTCCTCTCACTCTCTCATCATGGCCTTCATCCTTGGGGGTCTCACCCACTGCCTTTGTTCCTGGCTGGCCATTCTCATCAGCTCAGCAGACTTGCTCTTCCAGACATGATCTGAGAACCCTCATTCTGGGGTCTTGAGCTCCAAGTAAGACCTGAGACACTCAGGTAAGCCTTTCCAGCTCAAACTGCCCCTGGTTACCCAGAATCCACCAGGAGCCAGAGTGTCTGCCTTCTGGACAGCACTACCCAGGCCTCCTTTTGTCTTATTTCACTCGAGAGACTCTTGAGCCAGACTGTTCAGCTTGAGCTGAAAAAATAGGCATGAACCACCCCATAATAGTTCTCTTATTAGTGAGTTCAAATTCTCCTGCCCTGCCCGGTGTCAGATGGGACAGTACAAAGAACAGGAGTAGTAGTTCTTGTCAGTCTGGGGACTTTCTGGTGAGAGGGGCCATGTTTTCCATAAAGTGTGGGTGTTCCGGATATCAGGGCACGTCTCCTCAAAGACAGGGACTGTCTCTCTCTCATCGATCGGGCTCTGCATTTACCTTGCTTGGGAACCAGGCAGGAAGGAGTGGGAATGCTGAGGCAGGCACCCTGGAGGCTCTGCCCTGGGAGAAGAGCCGTAGGATCCTAGACAGAGATTTCTGTCCAGGGCAGGCGAGTAGAGTGCCCGAGCAGCTCTCAGCACAAATGATAAAACGGCACCCAGGCGATGCAGGAAGGGGTAAGCTGGAGCTCTCTTCCATGACCACTTTGGTCACTCATATCTGTCTTACTCCTCTGCAGAAGACAGGACATGTTGAGTGGCAAGGGCACAGTAAAGCCAGATGCTGTGGAGCCCTGGCTCTGCCACTTGCTAGCTGAGTGGCCTTTTTATTTAATATCTTGGAACAGGCTAAATGCTAACCAGAGAACCCGTCTTTCTCTGGGGGTATCGTGTGCTCTGGGAGTGCAGAATGGAAGAGTCCATCGTTGTTTCCTTTCTTTGGGGGAATTTGGGAGCGGTCTAACTAGCCTCTGATAAATTCTAGTGTCTGTGGGTGGGACAGGTCACCAACATGACATTTAGTTCATTCTCAGCCTTTAATCCACGCCAGGCACATACTTAAATAAGTTCCCAAAATGGAACCCTTGGTAATGCATTCCTGAGCTCTGGTCATGAGAAAATCCCGTCCAGTGTCACACCCCCCTCCCCCATGGTGAGTGACAGGCATGTCTTTCCTTTGACTCTTCTGTAGCTGGAATAGGGAATGTGGCATAACTCACTGGTCTGAATTTCTGATCCAGCCCTGGTGTTAACCCCCTATGTGACCTCGGGAATTGGAAGCTGCTATTATTGAGCCTTATTGTTTGCTGACCACCAGGTTAAACCTTCTTCAGTTCTTCAAACATTGGCTCACTGGTGCCTCAAACAATGTATCTGTGGGGTAGATGGCAGGGAGACTCTTAAGGATCAGAGAAGTTTAGACACTTACACCAAATCACACAGCTACTAAGGACTTCATGGAATGCTCCCTGACACCACAGCCTCCTTTCAGGGTATGGTGGAATTCTCCAGGGACCACAGTTTCCTGGTCTATAGAATAAGAAGATTGTATTCTTTGTTCTAGAAGGTTCTAACACCAGGCTTATGGAAAAATTTTCTGGAAACTTCTCAGCTTCTTGGCTCAGCCTCCTTACAGATTCCCCAGTCTTTCCTTTGTCTCTCCTAGGTCTTCTCTGCTACCCTCTCCAGTGAGTCGGTGTGAGACCAAATGTTTCTTTGGAGTCTGGGCAGTCCATCTGCTACGTTCCCTACATAGCTGGCTGTGGGAACACTGTGTTCCACCCTCCTGACCCTGAAGTCTGAAGTGTTTTCCCCAAGCCTCCTTGCTTGTCTGCCTTCTCTTCCTATAGGACTTAGGCGGCCGGTGTCAAGGCCTGCTGGCTTCTCTGCCTCTGAAAGCACAGATGGCCTCCTGGTATTTGGGATGGAGTGTGGGGGTGTGTGACTGACTGTACTTGCTTCCTAGGCTTACAGAAGGAGTTCACACAGCCAGCCATTCACTCCTTCACTCACAGGCTCACACTCTCTCCCTATCTCCCGAAGCCCCGACTTCATCCTCTCGGTCTAGCTTTGGCACCCTCGGCCTGTGAATTGCCAGTCTTCCAATACCAGGTATCTGGCTTTCCAAGTCCCAGTCTGTGTCATGCTCCTGTGCTGTAAACCGGCTGCTGGAAGGAGCTACTTCTCTGTTGGCAAGGGAGGCGCTCACACTCCCTGGTGCAAGGGCGAAGAGCAACATTTTCTGGAAGTCTTCAACCCAGAATTAACTGCTTTCTCCATCTGGTGTCACATGATAGGAGCTGGGAAGTCAGAGAACATACCCTGGGCTTAGCATAGGGTTCATGGGGGAAGGGGACACCGACAATGTGACATCTTCACATGTCATCAGCAACACCTATGTCATCATGTAGGGCTTTCCTGTTTACTGGACACCACAGTAAGTGCTTTAGACACATTGGCTAGTTCCCACAGTGAATCAACGAGTTAGGTTTCAGTGCTGTTTTCAGAATGAGAGTCATGGCTTAGGAGTTTGCTAATGGAAGATGGAGTCCATACTTCAGCCCAGCCTGGCTTCCTCTAGGGTAGTGGTTCTCAACCTGTGGGCTGTAACCCCTTTGGGGGGTCAAATAGCCTCTTTTCAGGGGTTGCCTAAGACCATTGGGAAGCACAGGTATTTACACTACAATTCATAACAGCAAAATTACAGCTACAAAGTAGCAATGAAGATAATTTTATAGTTTGGGGTCAGCACAACCTGGGGAACTGTATTGAAGGGTGGCAGCATTAGGAAGGTTGGGAACCACTGCTCTAGGCAATGACAGTCTTCCTCTGACCTTAGGACAACTTTGGTGACCAGCTTGTGTTCATAATGTATCTGCAGTAGGCACCCTGCAAGTGCACATTGCAGATATTCAATACACATTTATTAATTAGCTGAACTCAGTGAGGTTCTATGGTATCGGGACAAGTCCCTTTTGTGTTACTCAGAGAACATTCAGGCCCATTCCACAGCAGCCTCCTCTCTCAACCTTGGTAAACTCCTGCCCTTTGGGACTTGGTGGTACTCACCAAATAGAAAAACTGAGGATGTCATTCAGAGGGTCACCAAATGGTAGACTAAGAGGGTCAGGGACCAGTGCCTTGATCATTATGGGGAGATGCCACCTCAAAGGCAGGGGAACTGATCAGATTGTAGGGGCTTTCTTTGTTCTGAGATAGTCTCCCAGAGTAGTGAATTTCTGAAATTCCATCCTCCCACAAGAGGAGGAACCTGGCACCACCCACGGCTGGGCATAGTGCTGATGGAACCTCACTCCTGCTCCATGCTATTATGAGCATAGTTTACAGATGGCCTCTCCTGCTACACTCTTGTTTGGCTATCTCCCCAAGGCTTAGCTCCTGGCCCTGGCAGCTGATAGCCAACCTCTGGCCTTTGACACCTTGAGCTACCACCCCCTACACTTGTTAACCACAGTGAAATCATAGATGCACAAATCATCAGAGCCAGGAAACATCTTAAACCGACAGTCTCATTTTAACAGGGAGAAACTGAGAACGGGTTAGGGAGTGACTTGCTTAAGGCGACAGATGGCAGAGTGGAGTGAGCCATATTGGACTTCAGCAGTTGGCCTGCCTTGTCCTTAAGAGCCAGGAAATGTCTCATGCCTTCCACAAGAAATTATACTGCCTTTACCTGGACGATGGTTGTACATGAACATCTCTCTCTGTTCTCTCTCTCTCTCTCTCTCTCTCTCTTCTGTACTTTTTAAAGAGCCAGATCTCTCCTATTAAACCACAGAGGCTCTTGCCTCTGTTAGGTGGCAAGAGGCAAGTGGGACCTGGTGGAGGATGTCTGGACTCTTCCCCTTGGCTGCATCTCTTCCCTATACAGAGCAGGCTGAGAGCCTCGTGCTTACAGCTATGAGGCCATACGTTGGTTGGTTACTCATTCCCATTAAGCCTTAGTTTTTTCATTTTGGAAGCAAGGATAATAAGTCACTTGGCTTGGTGCCTGGCGTACCACTAGCTAATAGAATGTTAACCAATATTTATTAATGGCGGAATTGTAAGTTTTCTGAAGGCAGTGGTTCTCTGCAGGACTTCCCAGCCCCACACCCCTGCCACCACCCCTGCAACATACACCAGCAAACCCTTGCATTCTAAGGGTCCTTGTGGAGGTCTCAGCCCTACCCCGGACCAACCCATTGTTAGCCAAGTCTCTTGCACTTCACAGATCTCTTGTGCTGTGACTCAAACAACTGCAGGCCATCTGTCTATGAAACTCCAATCGTTAGACCCAAAGCGAACATTTCCTAGATCTTTGCTGTCATCCATCCCCGTCTTGGTCTGTTTCTGGCAGGAGTTTTATTTTTCTCCGCTTTAAGATGTAAAGCCCTTGTTTTTGCTGTTTTCTGCGACGCTCCATCACAGCAGATGTAGAGGGAATCTCCCGGGAACACTTCTCCAGGAAGGAAGTGCCCATTTAAAGAAATTACACAGAAGTGATGTACTCCCTCCTCAGCCCATGGCTGGCAGGGTAGCAGCTGCAAGGTAGGTGGAATGTGCTCAGAAAACATGAGGGTCTGTGAGGCAAGGACCACACACAGCAAAGGGCTCAGAAACTGGTCTTCTGAGTCTCCAAAGCCAGGTGACTCCTCCACCTTGCTGGGAGAGGAGATAAGAATCCTTGGGCCCAAGACTGGACAGAGAGCAATTAAGAACACTGAGTGTTCTTCCAGAGGGATCCAGATTCAATTCCCAGTACCCATGTGGCAGCTCACAACTGTTAACTCCAAGATCTGATAACCCTAACACAAGCATACGTGCAGGCAAAACCAATGTCCACAATACAAAACTAAGTAAATTAATAATGATCCTTGGGCTTGTTCTTCTTCATCATTTCTCTTGCTAAGCAAGTGTGCTCTGAACCAGTGTGCTTCGGGCCCTTTGGACAATCAGTTGGTGTGAGTGGCTGCAGGCTGTGGACTGACTGTGTTACCCTTCAAGTTCTCTTGTTGACTCATCACCCAGTGGGAAGGTATTTGAGGGAAAAACTTGAGAGGCAGTTAGGGTTACATAAGATTATGCGGGTAAGTCCTTCACGATGAGATTAGTACCCTAATAAGTAGAGACCCTGGGGAGCTTGCTCTCTCTGCATGTGCGCAAGGAGGAAGACTATGCAGAGAACAGCCAGCAGGCAGTTCCCAAGCCTCACGATGACCTCAGCAGGCAAGCACAATGATGCCCAGTTCCAGGCTGCAGCACTGTGAGAGAAATAATTTCTGTTGCGTAAGCTTCCCAGTCACTGGTATTTTGTTATGGCAGCCTGAGATGACTAATAACTCTAGATAACAAATAACTCTAGAAGTCAGGTCACTCTGTGTCCTTCGTATGCTCTCAGAGGCTTCCTGGACTCAGTGCTGATGACTATAGTCATTCCATTAGTGAAACCTAGAGTGGCGGCAGCCATGCCTTTATCTCACACTGAGGAACACAAGCAAAAATCCCATGTGTTTGAAAGCTTAACTGGAAGAAGAGAAGGGTATTTGCAAATCACAATACACAGAGTAACAAGTCAATCACAATCATGGGTTAACTCAACTTTTTCCTTGCTGTTAACTAGATACCCAAGAGAAACAATGTTGTCAGGAAAAGGGAATGTAAGTTCAGGATTCTGTCCATGAGCAGAGAAGGCGTGGCAGGTGCAGCTCATTATGACAGTGGATGGGAGGCAGAGCAACAGGACAGACTCAGGCAACATGGAACCCCCACGGGTGTAACCCCCTGGTGATGGACTTCCTCCAGAGAGGTCCCACTCTCCACTTTCCAAAAGCATAATCAAAGTTTGAACCCATCAATGACCTTCTGACTCAGGATACCTGAATGTACATTTCTCTTCCTGCCAACAGTTTCTCTCAGGTATCTGGTAACAGCAAGGGAAAAGGTCAGAGTTCTTATAATCCAGTCATCTGTGGCAATGCCCTCGTGGACACGGCCAGAGACATGTTTTTGTGATCTCTTAGGCATTGCTCAGTTGATCCTGAAGATTGGGCATCACAGTTCACATCCTTCAACATGGGTCTAGCTCCGGTACCATTGCTGGAGTGATTCTCTCCTGTTCCTCTGTGTGTGTGTGTGTGTGTGTGTGTGTGTGTGTGTGTGTGTGTGAGAGAGAGAGAGAGAGAGAGAGAGAGAGAGAGACTCGGTTGATTTTGTGCTTATGATTCTTTTATAAGATTGCCCCATTTTTATCTCCAAATGGTGCGTTTTTCAGTTGATGCCTTTTTAAATAATTTATTATGGAATCAAGTATGTTTTCTTTCATGACTAGCATCTTTCATCTGTGCTGTGTGTTACAACCGTTTTCTTTCCTATGTGATGAGTTCTGGGAAGGGATTGACACCACACTTACTGAACTTTGAAATTTTTTTTCCAATTTTAGAATATTGGACACTATGTTTCAGTGAGTCTTCAGTTTCAAGCAGCCTGACTTCCTGTGTGGAAGAGTTATCTAGAATCTCTGTGTTGAAGTAGACATTCGGAAGCCCAGAAAGGTTGCTAGATTTGCAGGAATTTTTTCCCAAAATGCTTGTACCTACCAATTTATAATGCACCGAATTTTGAGTGTTCGTATGTGTGGTGTGTTCAAGTGTGTACACATGCATGTGTCTACACCCATGTCTGGAAGCCAGGGAGGGTATAAGGTGTCTTCCTTTAGTCCTCCTTGCCTTATTCTGGAGCGACAGGATCTCCCACAGAGCCTGGCGCTCACCATGTTTTGTCTAGGCCAGCAGCCAGCACGACTCCCCTAACATCTTGTTTCCACCCATCCCAGCTTGGGAGTTAGAGATGTGTGCGGCCATGTCTGACTTCATGAGTAATGGGGAGCCAGGTGGTAGCCATGGGCCTTTCTATGCCCACCCCAGGTCTAGTAATGACCTTTGTTTGTTAACAATGCTGTTGGCTTAGCCTAGCTTGCTCCCCAAACAGCTCATAACTTACATTAACTCATTTACACTATTCTGTGTCTGTCCCATGGCTGCTTACCTGTCCTCAGTTTCACATGCCCAATTTCCTCCATGCCTTGGTAGCGAATCTCCCATGCCTCTCTCTTTCCCAGAGTCCTCTCTCTGTCCGGAAGTCCCACCTTACTAATCTTTCTTCACTATAGGCCGTAAGCTTTTCATTTTAACCAATCAGAAGGTGCTTTATGCAGGCAAGGAAGGACAGAGACCCATCTTCACACAATGTACAAAAACATCACTCTAACCTCACACTTAAGTCCCAAGGCTTGCATAGTAAATGCTCTTACCTGCTGAGCCGTCTCCCAGCCAGATAGCTACTGATAGTGATGTTGTCGGACTTATATTCTGATTTCTTGTTGCTTCCTTGAGACAGGGTCTCTCTATTTAACCCTGGCTAACTTGGAACTTGATATGTACACAAGGCTGTCCTTGAACTCACAGAGCTATCCATCTGCCTCTGCCTTCAGAGAACTGGGATTTAAAGCATGTACCGTCATTCCTGGCCTTAGACTTACATTTTTGCTATCATTATTTACCCAAAGGGAATAAAGTAACTTCTTGATTAATGTCTGAATGCTTTTCTAGCCAAACTTTTGCTTGGATGCTTATTGTTCATGGAGATTTTTCTGTGAAATCCATTTTAAGATATTTTGTTTATTTTTATTGGGCTGAATTTTCTGTCACTGTTCGGAATACCTAAGATAACAGAACTTAAAAGGAAGAAAGCTTTGTTTTGGCTCCTTGCCCTAGTTTGCTTTCTATAGCTGTGACAAAACACCATCACCAAAGGCAACATTTGGAGAAAAGAGTTTATCAGCTTATATATCCCAACGCTAGTCCATCACCGTAGGAAGTCAGGCCCAGGACTCAACCTGTAACAGAGACAGCGAACACCACAGAGGAAGGCTGCTTTCCGGCTTCTTCCTCATGGCTTGCTCAGCCTGGTTTCTTACATCACCTAGGGCTACCTACCCAAGGGTGACACCATCCATAACAGACTGGGCCCTCTCATATCAATTGCTAATCAAAGAAAGGCCCCACAGTCTTGCCTCCAGGCAGTCTCATGGAGGCAGTCCTTCATTTAAGGTTCCCTCTCTCAAGGTGACTATTTGTGTGTCTCAGGTTGACAAAAACAACTAACCAACACACTCAGGAGTTTAGTCCACAGCTTTGGGCTCCATTGTTTGGGTGCTTGTAACATTGTAACATGGTGCATTAGCTACTTTTCTTGGAGCTATGACAAAATCCCTAGTAAAGGAGATTTAAGGGGGGAAGGGTGACTTTGGTTCACAGTTTGAAGGTCTGTCATGGTGGGGTAGGACGAGATTACATTACAGGAAGGAAGCAGAGAGAGGTGGATTCCCAAGTTCTTTTCATTTAGTTTGGGACCCAGATTCACAGGATAATGCTGCCCACATTCATGGCTGGTTTATTGCTTGTACATAGAGGTAAAAATAGGTTTTTAATAATAATTTTATGTGAAGGCTAAATGAGTCTGGAAGTTTTAATAGTTCCCATATACATTATTTAGAAACATTATGTTAACAGTCTTGGTTGATACCAAGATTTTTCTTTTACATTTTTACTCTTTTTTTTTTTTAAATTTGATTTAAAAATCTTTTTCTAGTTAATTAGTGTGTATATGTAAGTGAGCATGTCTGTGCAGGGGGATGGGGACATTTGTGTGCCTCTGCATGATCGGGGGCCCGAAGAGGGCAATCAGTATCCTTCTCTATCACCCTCTGCCTTTTGCTTTGAGTCAGGATCTCTCTCTGAGTTCGAGGCTTCCATTTTCTCTGCTAGGCTGAAAGCCAGCTAGCCTGAGCCACCTTTCTTTGTCTCTGCCCACTTGAAGCTGTAGTCACAGAGGTATGCTAGCCTAACTCTGGTCCTCAGGATTGTAGAACAAGTAGTAACTGCTGGGTCATCAGTCTAGTTCCTTCTTCTCTCTCTCTCTCTCTCTCTCTCTCTCTTTCTTTTTTGAGACAAGGTCTCATTATGTAACCCTGGCTGGCCAGGAACTCACTATGTAGGCCAGGATGACCTAGAACTCCACAAAAACTCTACCTGCCTCTGCTCCCCAAGTGCTGGAAGTAAAGGCAGCATGCCACATTTCATTACATTGCTTATCCATTTTAATTTTGTATTTTTTAATTGCACTGCTTCTGGCTCTGGTGTAATGTTGAAGCCTCAGTGGTAGACATTCTTATTTATACCTGATCTCAAAGGAGAAATCTTTGTATAGTTTACTACCAAGCAAGATATTTGATGTTGCTTTTATAGAGAGACTTTAAAAAATCAGATTAATGGAATTCTTTTCTAGCCCCATTTTACAGTGATTTTACTTTATAAATGAGATTTGGGGGAAGAGGGCTCGAGGGATGGCTCAGCAGTTAGGAGCACACACTGCTCTTACACAGGACCCGAGTTTGGTTCCCAGCACCCACCTCAGGTGGTTCACATCCACGTGTGATTCCACACAGGGGATCCAAGGCCTCTGACCCTCTGGATATTGTGGTAATGTGCACAAAATCACATGTGCACATATAAATAAAAATAATAAAATGGAGATTTGAAAAAGAGTTTACAGTCCATCATCCAGGGAAGTCAGGGCAAGAACATAAGGCAAGAACTGATGCAGAGCCCATGAAGGCATGCTGCTTACTGGCTTGCTCTCCTGACTTGCTTAGTCTGTTTCTTCTACAAGCCATGGCTATTGACAGTGAGCTAAGCATTCCCATGTCCATCACCAATCAAGAAAATGTACCATGGGCTTGTCCACAGGCCAGTCTGGTGGGGACATTTTCTCAGCTAATGTTTCTCTTCCCAAATGGTTCTAGCCTATGTCAAATGGACATAAAAATTAATCAGCAAAGTCACCCACTGATAGAGTGATGGTGAAATTTGTAACTACAGTTGTGTTGTTTATCTGCTCACTCGAGGGGAGGGGTGCTTAATGCATTTCAGCTGTGCTGCCGATACACAGATTTCTTGTTATCTTTCTGTTGAATTTATTTTTTTAATTACTATTCACCTCTTTATTGTGTCTTAAGACTTATTTTGTCTGATATTATTGTCACTACAGAAGCTTGCCTCCTCACCTGTCTCTCTTTGACAGGGTCTTACTATGCAGTGCTGGCTGGCATAAATCTTACTGTTTAGACCAGCCTGGTCTCGAACTCACAGAGATGCCCCTACCTCTGCCTCCAAAGTGCTTGTACTAAAGACCTGCACCACCGTGTCTGGCCTCCCAACTCTCTTTTGATTAGTATTTGTGTGGTATGGTTTTTCCATCCTTTTAATTTTTTCTTGGAACTTATAAAGTATATCACAGCATTTAAAAAATTGATCTTTGTTTAAGTATTTGATTTGTTATTATCAAAGAAGTATAGATACGGAGTTAAACTATCGTGTTAATATATGCATTCTATTTCTGTTATGCGTAAAAACTGTCTTGTTTTCTTTTTAATCAATTTATTCCATTCTCTGCTGTGTATGGCTTATCAGTATTGTACTGTTTTATTCTCTTGCTTACGGTATACTCACAGCTTTGCCTTACTTACTTTACCTTCAGCTAATGTCTGTGTCCATCGCTTTGTGTCGCTGAGACAGAATGCCTATTTAAAAATGAAACATTCCGTTTGATTCATGGCCTAGGAGAGTCTGGGGTCATCCTAGAAAGGAAGGCTGGTGGAGTTCAAGGCTCATGCTGGAGACTCCTCACATGGTCCAGCATTCTGCTACACAACTAGACAGACAGGCTATTCACTGGGGTAGGGGCCAGATCCAGGGGTCAGGCCACAGCCTTCACAGGCCTGCCTCTAGAGATGCACTCCCTCCAGCTAGCTGCCCCCCAAAGATTCTTACCCCTTTCTACACTGACACGTATGGGAGGACAAGCCCTTAAAACATGGACCTTCCCTACCTCCCACCCCGCCAGGGAGGGTGTGCATTTCCGATTCAAGCCACAGTGGGTTTGATGCTTTTCACAAGGTGGTAAAGATCTCTTGCCACTTTATGTACCCCTTCTTAGGTCATTATCACACATCTTAAGGCTACATGTACATACATGAATCATATACCTTAAGTCTGCATGCACATACATAAGACATAATTGTTTTTAGATAGACATTAGGAAATTTTGGCCTGAGATGGTGGTGAACTGTCAGGAGCTGAAAGCTTGGCCCAGAGATACCCAGCAGCAGCAGAACCAGGCAGGGACCTTTAAAACCCAGCACTCTGGGGAAGCTATATGGGGTAGCTGCTTCTCTCTGCCCTAGGAGCAGAGGAATTAACAGGATGTGAATGGCTCTGGCTATGCAAGGTCCTTGGGAGAAGAAGGAGGAGGGCTCACTGAGGACCAAACCCACAGGCCCCGTGGCCAGCTCACCATGGTAACAGCTTCCAAGACATGACTTTCTTAGAGGCACTGTTTGGGGGGGAGGGGGAGGGTACTCATATTTTATTCCTCTTGGTCTTGGATGTCTTTGCCTGCTCTGCCAGCTTCTATATTAGGTAGTTAGCTTTTATTCTCAAGTATTTTTAAGTGTTGGTCTGTAAGTAATAAACTCTATGTTGCTTGAAGATTTTTAAACTGTATCGTTTAAAGTTATTGTTATTTTGCCATTTACTCTCTTATATGTTTTTGGTTACTGGTGGTCAACATTTTAAAGATTTATTTTATTTTATATGTGTTTGCCTGTTTGCCTGTATGAGTACCACATGCCTGTGCATGCCCATGGAGGCAGATACCCTGCAGCTGGGGTTACAGGCAGTTATTAGCCAAACCTGGGTCTTCTGCATGAGCAAGCTCTCTTTACTGAGCCATCTCCCCAGACCTCCGTTCTCCAGCCCCGTGTTTTCCAGCCCCATGTTTTCCAGCCCTGTGTTATGTTCACGTTGAACACTTTAAAGATGCTATTTTATTTCTGTCACAGACAGTCTTGCTCTTTCAAAATGTCTGGCTTCCTGTTCTTAAGAATCCCCCTCCATTTGCGTTCTTCCTACTCTGCAGTACCTAGGTATTTAGGGGGGAGGGGCTGTCACAGATACTCTTGAGCCTGGGGTTTCATTTTGGAACATTCTAGATATCCCTAGATTCTGCATGTATTTTGTCTTCTTCTCTCATACTCTGGTTACCTGTGTGTGTGTGTGGGGGGGGCTTTTAGCCATGTCTCTCACATATTCTCACTGTGCATTCTATTTATGATTTTGGTGTCTATGTGTTGCATGTGCACTTATGTGTGCCTGTGCATGGAGAGGCCAGAGGACAATTGTGGGTTTTATCCCTTGGGAGCTTTTGCCTTGTTTTTTTTATTATTTAATATTTACAATATTTCTCATTGGCCTGAGCAGGATAGCTGGCCAGCTTTTGAACCCCAGGAATCCGATTGCCTCTTTCTCTAAAACATATTGACTACAAATGTGTGCCTTTTTTTTTTACATTGATTCCCAGGCCTTGAACTCAGGTTCTCACATTTGAGCACCAGGTTCTTTACTGGCTGAGCTATCTCCCCAGACCCCTTACTATAGAAGTTAATCAGTATATTTTCAATTGATTCATATTCTAGTTTGCTAGTCTTCTCTTTTTCTGTGCCTTATCTGCTATTGAGACCTCTAGTGAATTTTTCAGCAAGAGGCCGTGCCACATGATCGACCTGTATTTATATCTAGACAAGTATGCTGTGAAGGTCCCACAATGATGACATCATGCTAGTGATCCAGCTTCTAGAGCACATCCTCATCTGAGTGATGCATGTTGGGTACTTTGTGAAAGTCCCACAGTGATGACATCATCCTAGTGATATAGCCTCCAAAATGCCTCCCCATCTGAGTGATGCATACTGGGTGCTTTTCTCTGTGACTGTTTCTAGTATGATTGCTTTTTGATGTTTAATGTGTTAGACATCCTGGAGACTACACTATGAGGTTTGAGGTGCTGCGTTTCATTTACACTGCTCTCCCAGGTTAGCAGACCGTGTTGCCAGTTACCTGCCTTTCTGTTCTGAGAAACTTTGTCATTCACTCTTCATCTCTCCCCTCTGCCCTTTCACTTTCTAATATCCAATTTGATCTTTCTTTCATTATCCTATCTCCTTGCCTCTTTGAGCTGTATTTTGGGTAATTTTGATCTGTCTTCTAGTACAAAATGATCAATTTAGCTTTTCACAGTTTATTTGGAAATATTTTAATGGGAAAGTATAACACCATCCAGAAAAGTACATGACCATAAATGCAAGCTTGACCATGTTTATAGTTAAATATCTGTTTACTTTAATTTTGTGTGTATGGGTGTTTGCCTGCGTATATGTGTTTGTACCACATGTGTGAAGGGACCTGTGGAGGCCATGAAGATGCTGGATCCCCTGGAACTGGAGTTACAGAAGGTTGTGAGCCAGGTCATCTGTGCTGCTCTTGGTGTTAGGAGCCAAATCCGGGTCTCTGCAGAAGTAAGGGCCTTAACTACTGAGCCATCTCTCCAGGTTCCCCCAGCCTGCCTGCCTGCCTTCTGTTAGTCTGTCTGCCTGCCAGAACAGATCCATCTGTCTACCTGTCCATCTGTCCTTCCTTTTTTCCCCCCAACCAGTTTCCCTATGTAGACCAAATTGGCCTTGTACTCACAGAGATCCATATGCTTCTGCCTCCCAAATGCTGGGATCAATGGCGTGAGCCATTACGATAGACCTTGACAAATAATTATAAAGCAAATACCCAAGTCACTACCTGAGTAATAAAAAAAAATCACCAGTAGCCCTAACAACCATGACATGGCATGACCTCTCTTAACCCCTAAGATTTCCTTCACTAGAAGAAACCCTAATGCAATGATTTTTAGCCTTCCTAATACTGTGACCCTTTAATACATTTCCTCGTATTATGGTGACCCCCAACCATAAATTATTTTTGTTGCTACTTCATAACTGCACTTTTGCTACTGTTATGATTGTGAATATCTCTGATTTCTTATGATCTTAGGTGACCTCTGTGAAAAGGTCATTCAACTCACAAAGGGGTCACAACCCACAGGATGCGAACCACTGCTCTAATGATCAGGTACCCATTTATTTCCTTCTTGACAGTAATTCAACCAGCTGTTCCAATTGTCTTTGCTTATATTGTGGCTGTGTTTTGGGTCTGCTTCTTTCATTTAACATTAGTCTTAAAAGGCTAATCCACATTTGCACCCATATTTCATCTTTTTTTCCCCCACCGCTGTGAAGCATTTTGTTATGTGATTATTATAACTATCATTTAAAAAAAAGCCTTTTTATTTATTCTTTGTAAGTTTCACATCATGCACCCCAGTCCCACTCATCTCCCCATCCCCTCATATCTGCCCTCCACCCTTGCAAACTCAACCCCAAAATAAAACACACACACAAACAACAACAACAAAGCATAGAAAAACATCTCATCATGGAAGCTGTAGTGTGTCACAGTATGTCCTACAGTATGTCCCTCTGTCCACACATCTTCACTTGTCCATTCCAATGAGTCATTGGTCTGGTTTGAGGTCTCTGGCTTTTATGACACTGCCTATATTGGATCCCCATCAGGACTCCTGGTTATCCTGGTTATTCTTGTGTCATAGAGATCCTGCATCTTTGGGACAACAGGACTGGTCATTTTACATGTCTCAACCATTCTCAGATGATATAGATTTAGGGGTGGGCCAATTCAGAGCTCTGGATCTGGGCCTGGGTAGTAGCTAAGTTGATCAGTCTGCCAGCTCTCTCTTATCCACAGCACCAAGACCAGTTCTCCAGCACTACTCCAGTTAGGACACCCAATGCTGCCACTGGCAGGAGACAGGGTCAGCTCTCGTGCTCTCCTGGAGAACCTTGGAGGCTGGTTCATCAGCACCCATGCCTCCAGAGCCAGCTCTACTATATTGCCTCATCAAAGTGTGGGTTCCAAACCCCAAGTGCTGCAGCCTGTGAGAGGCTGGGCCAACTATCCCCCCTTCACACACTTGGGAGCCAAGGACCAGACTCAGCTTGGGAGAAAGTCCTGAGGAAGGGGTGGATGGGAGCAGCAGAAGAATGGCTCAGAGTCAATGATGGATGCAAGCTGACAGCTCTGTTTTCTGGTCAAGATAGCTCTCCAGATAGCCCTCTAGATAGCTCTCTCTTGTAGACCAAAGCCTGGTCTTTTATGTGCATAAACTACTTTTTTATCAGTTTAATCATTTACCCCAGGCTCCCTTTTGACTTTCCCATGAATCACCATTTTATGACCTTAGCCCTTTGACTCTTAGAAAAAGACAGCAAGTACATTTTAAAAACAAACAAACAAACAAACAAAACATAGCAAGTCCTGTGTGGTTTGCTGAGCATAACACTTGTGGTTGCCAAGTCTAGACATAGAGGCTATTTTTATATGAGAAAATGTGAAAAAGTTAGCTTTCTGTTTCCCAACTCCTTCACTGCCTAAGCTTGGCTGTCCTGGAACTTGCTCTGTAGACAGACCTTGAACTCAGAGATCTGTATGACTCTGTCTCCTGAATGCTGAGGTTAGAGGTGTATACCACCATGTCTGGACCTAAACTTGATCTGTCCCAGGCTGGTCTTGAACTCAGAAATCTGCTTGCCTTTGTAAACGCAAACAATAAGCTTAGCTGGGAGGGATCCCATCCTGAGATAACCAATTCCTCACTTCCTGGTGCCCCTTTACTATTTAACTATTCCTTTTCCTTTACTGACTCATTAGTGTAGCTGCCTCTGTTCTTTCAGGTCCCTGAAGCCCCTTGTACAATTCATATTGCATTCTTGTATTTGCATAGTTGAGAAATCCTGTTTCTATAGTCTTGAACTCATGTTTTCAGAGTTCTTTCCTACAGCCTTAATGGCTGTCCAGCCAATCACAGCATTTACCATTTTGCTGAGGAACATTAAACACATTCTCACTTCCTGGAATCATGCTGCTTCTAATTATTATGGAGTCATTAACTTTAGTAGGGAGAACATTCCCCAAAGGAGGAACACGAAGTAAAATATGTACATCATTATGCAAACAAGCCTTATGCCTATAGCAACTGTCAGCACTCATGAAGACCCATGTCCCACAGGCTTTGCTCCAGGAGTGAGAACCATGTCACACTGTCCCATCTGTGGTAATACCAGATCTGGCACTTGGGGCTGGCTCACCTGTGCTTTGCCATCCGGGCCATCTCCATTGTGTCACCCAAGCAAAGTGTGGGGCCTGCTCTCTTGAGTGCTACATCCAGTGAGGGGCAGGGCCAGCTCACCCACTCTTGTGACTGTGGGTCAGCTCTCCCTATTGCCAAGGGCAAGAGGTCAGAGTGCATCTCCCCCTCTGCCTCCTTCCCAAGCCACCTCATAGCAAAGGGGAGGCAGGGCCAGCTCTCCCATACTCTTGCCTTTGAGGCTGGCTCACCTGTGCTCCTGCCAGCAAGGTCAGCTCAGCTGTGCTGTCCAGGTGAGGAGCAGGGTCTGCTTTTCTGAGTACTATACCTGGTGCAAGGCAGGGTTAGCCTTCCTGAGCTCATGACCCTGTGGGCAGCTTTCTGACTGCTGGAGGTGGTGAGAGGTGTGTGTGTGGCATCACCTCTGTGCCTATGTCACCCCAAAGTAGATGAGTAGTGGGTTCAGTTCTTCTATACTCACACCTTTAGGGCCAGCTCACCCACAGCCCTGCCACCAGCTCTACTGTGCTGCCAGGGAAAGGTGCAGGGCCTGCTTTTCTGAATGCTGCTTCTGGTGAGAGGTGGGGCAAGCTCTGCAGAGTGCTGCATCCAGTAAGGGGAAGGGCCAGTTATGCACAGCCCCTGATCATCTATTTGGTCCCTGGTGGCTGCCCTGAGCAGGGCCATCTCCGTATTCTCTATTGGTAATATGAGCCACGGATAGCCATGAACTCAGACATGGCCCTTGGAGGCAGCTTAGGGTGGGGCCTCACCATGGTCTTAGGTGGCAGGGCTGGCCACTTGCAGCAGGCTACTTCCTTGAGTCTCCAGTTACATCTCTTCATAATGCTCAAGCTGTTCCACTTCTCTTTCTCTCCCATCTGACCACCTGAGTACTCGAACATTGTGATGGCTCCCTCGATGGCTCCTGCTGCAGGCTGTCCAAGCAGCTGGTGGGTCTCTGAGCAACATCCTCTATCAGTGCTGCATGGTGTGGCGGCCATCGGGTGTCTGTGGCCTGCCTGTGCCATGCACTGGAGGGCAGGTCTGTGGGTGGCATGGTGGTCCCCAGGTCTCTATCTTCCTCCTCCCATACTGCACTGCCTGGATTTGATTTGGTTTGGTTTTCGTGAGCCCCATAAGACAGCTTTGGCCACCAAACCAGACATCAAGCTAGGATGAACAAAGGACTGACATCTACTCTTCCCCTGACTGACATAAGAACACCACCACCACCAAAGTGTCTGGTTGACCATTGCCAGGAGGATAACATCATTTTATCCTGGTTGATATTTGAGTTAATTTTCTACTTTTCTTGAAGGACAGTATATTCATTGAACGTGATTTTATATTTGAACAAATGTACATGAGTTCCTCTAGGTTATATACTAATAAATGTATCCTTGGGCTATATATTATATATAGCCTTAGATTTTCTCATCCTAGGCATGACTGTCTTGGGACAGTTAAATCTGTAGTGGGAAGGGTTTTCCTGTATATTATGGGATGTTTAACAACAACCTTGTCCTTATACACCAGGTGCCAGCAGTACTTCTCCCTCCTCTCCCAGGCATACCGTGCAAGCTGCCCCAGGCTGTGAACTACTGGGCTGTGAACTACTGTACTGTGAACTACTGTGCTCTGTTTTTCTTTTGTAGTGGTTTTTTTTGTTTGTTTGTTTTGTTTTTCATGATGTTTTGTTTCCTTGTGTTTCAAAATATTCCCCCCCCCCGTGGGAATAGCTAGGTTTATTATTAATGTAACATCGATAGACATAAGACCCAATAGCCCCCTGCCCCAACAAGGAAGTTGAAAAAACATTAACAAAAAGATCATATGCTAGATATGCTAGGGAGTCAGAAATCCTGTGACATGCCATCTTTGCTTGGTACCCAGAAGAGAGTGTGAGACTCTTCAAGGCCTCAAAGCTTCGGGGAGTCCAGGGTCATTTTGGGAGGAGTCCTCAGGGTACTGCTTTAGAGAACCCGATGGGTATGGTGTACCCATTCCCAATTCTTTTGCCGGAGATACATGAAAGTAATTCCTAGGCCAAAGTTTTGTCCCGTAGCTTCTGACAAATACAGACGGAAAAGTATGTTTCCATGACTTCATCTCAGATGTATAGACCTTGGACAACTTCTTGAGCTCCATCTCACACCTTCAATATAGGAACCAAGTCCTAATGTCTTCTTTGGTCATTGTGAGTGAGTCAGCCAAGGTCTCCAGAGTCTCCTCATTAGGGTTGGGGTCTGTCTCGATGTGCTGTATTAACTCATTGCATGAGATGCTGTCCATGGAAGACAGACTCAGAGTTGTCTCCCTCTCAGTTCCTTCTATCATCACTGCAGCTCACTTGAGTTTTAATTTATTATTTTATTATTATTAGTGTGTGTGTTCACACATGGGCACGTGCATGCAGCAGCCAGTGGATAACTTCAGAAGTCCAGCTCTGTCGATTCCTGCCTTATCCCCGTGAGAAAGGGTCTCTCACTGAGCCTGGAGCGAGGCTGGATGTCAGCAAGCCCCTTGAGGTTTGTTTGTTTTTTCATTAACTGTAAGCTCCTTATTGTGGTTGTCATCTTAATGATTCCCCTAGAGGCTCCTATATTGAAGGTTTGGTCTCTGGTTGATAGTGATTTGGGGATGTCGTTGAACCTTTTAGAGCAAGGCTTAACGGAAGGAGTTAAACTGTTGGGGGTATGCCCCTAACAGAGACATGGATAAGATCCTAAGATCCTGGCTTCTTTCTCCTTTGCTCTCAGGCTGCCATGTGGTAAAAACCTTGCATCACACTGCACCACACTCTTCGTCACAGTTCCAGAGTGAGCAGGCTGAGCATACAAGGCCTCACATCTCTGAAAACATGGGCCAGAATAAACACCACCTCTTCTTATGTCGTCACAATGACAGACAGCTCAATAACATCTTCATGGTTCTTGGAACTGTATCTGAAGGGGTTTTCTTTTGTTCCCTGAGTGTCTTTTGTTTGATATTGTCAGATACCTGTGGGTGCTGCCAGCCCAGGATCACAGGAAAGTGAATGCTTGGTTGATAGCTGTGGATCACCACACGCCTATGCAAGGTTATCGGGGAGTTATTTCTCAGCAAGAGCTCTTCATGTTTATGCGAAGTTCCGGGCTCCAGGCGGGCAGAGAGGGTGCTGGTTCATGTTGGATTTGTTCTTATACATACCAAATCATAGCCTCTAGGTTCCAGATTTCCTGGTTTATGCTGAGCGTGGGACTGCTCACCAGAGACCCCATCAGTGACAAACCCTTGCTGCCTTGAGAGTTTGTAAAAATCGAAAGACAATGCATACCATGCTGGTGCACACTTGTCTTTCACATGACCTTAAGATTTGGTCCTGGTTTATTGATGCATTTAAAAGGAAGCTTCTCTATTGTCTCTACTGAGAGGATTAATCGATAAACTACTCTGCTATCCCTCTGAACTGACATCTGCAACTTTTAAAAATTAACAACCACTGTGAAGCCATCTGAGCAAATACCTGAGCTCTTACCTGCAATGCAAGAGAGCTGGATTTAGCAGCTGCGAGCAGAAGGCCTTCCTGTAGATCCTGGTTAGACCTGGGTGGATTTAAGAGATCTACGAGCTCCATGAGGACATGCTTGTAACAAGTGGAACGGGGACATGAGCTTAGAGCACCTACAGACGCTTGCCTGGCACTCAGGGTGGGCCTCACTCTGGAGAAAAGTAGAACCAAGACCAATGGAGGTCAGGTTCTGGGACTTATCCAGTGCTTTCTAAACGTCTAGGGAAGTAGGGAAGTAGGTGCCTCTTCCTCCTCTTTCTTTTTCTTCATTTTCTCCTGCCCACCCCTTCCTCCTCGCCAATTTCCTGTTATCTTGGTATTCTGAAACAGTATCACTAAGTAGCCCAGGCTGTTCTAGAACTCCTGCCTCTAAATCCTGAGTGCTAGAGTTACAGACAAGCATCATTACACCTGGCCAAGCTGTTTTCTGGGAAAGCACAGCTTACTTTCACCTTATTAAGTTCCCCAGACTTGAAGCTGATGCCTGGAAAATCAGACATATCCTCAGGTTCATATACAAGGCAGCCAGGAGCAGCAAAAATGGCTGGCATTTTAAAGGCTTTCTCTGTGAACTTCCTATTTTAATATTTGTACGATGATTAATAAACAAGACATGATTTCAACAGGTTCAAATGAACTGGTATCGCTGTTAGGGGTAACCAATTCCTCTCTTTCCTTCCTTCCTTTGTTCTTTCTTTCTTTATTGCTTTTTTCTTTTTCTTTTTCTTTTCTTTTTTTCTTTTTTTGGGACTTTTTGGGGAAAGGTCTCACTGTGTAGTTCCAAGCTGTCCTGGAACTCACTATATAGACTGGGCTAGCCTCGAACTCACAGATATCTGCCTGCTTCTGCAACTGCTAGGATTAAAGGTATATGCCACCACACCTAGCATGCTTTCTGATTTAAAGCTACCCAGAAAACAATTCACACTTGATTCTGCATAAACCTGATCGTAAGCACGTGACTAGGCACTGGAGAGATGACTCCGTGTTTAAAGGCACATGCTGCTCTTGAAGAGGACCTGGTTTGGGTTCCCAGCATCTACGTGGTGACTCATAACCATCTATAATTCTAATTACAATGAAGAGATCTTGTTATCTAAGTGTAACAAGAGATCTAACGGCTTCTTCTGGACTTTCAGAACACCGGGCATATGTGTGCTGTTCATACACACTTACAAGCAAACACTCATCCACAAAATATCTTAAAACAATAAAGAAAAGCAAAGCCAGGCATGTTAGCACACACCTTAATCCCAGCACGTTGGAAGCAAAAGCAGGAAAATCTTTGTGATTTTGAGGCCAACTTAGGCTACCAAACTCTTTCTTAAAAACAAACAGACAAACAAACAAAGGCTAGGAAGGTCACATGCCCTGGGTGGGGGGAATCTGTGTCTGTTATTTTGTTAAATGGACGTGTGATCCAAGTGCCTGCTGAAAATTTATGTTACAGCCATAGAGGACGGCTGCTTTAAACCATGGTCTGTGCAGTGGGCTGCAGTTAATGTGGAGACTCAGAACTTGCCAGAGTGCCGAAGACATGTAATTATTAAATGTCAAGTGGGGTGTTTGTATCAAGCCCCCTAAGGCCAGGGTAGAGAGCCAGAGGATCCAGGAGGAGCTGCAGCAGTCCTCTGGATATGACGTGGTTGTTACACTCACAGACTTAGTAGTCGTGGTCCACCAGCACAAGATTAAATCCAGTGAACATCCCACATCCCAGTTGTGGATGGTGGAGAAGCCTCACACCTAGCTGAGGAGCTGTTTGCAATTCATGACTGCTGGGGGAGTGTCATTTGTCTTTGGGGATGTGGCCGTTGTTATGATGCCCATGCTATGTGCATACAGGCAGCACTAGTTAAATTTAGTAGGTTATTAAAAAAAAAAAAGGAAGAGGGCTTGGAGATGGGAAGGAGATGTGTTAGAGAGAACCTGGGGGAGTGAGGGGTGGTATTGGGGGGTGCATATGTTCAAGTTACATTTACCATGTATGAAATTGTCAAAGAATATTTTTATATTCTTAAAAAAAAAAAAAAAAAAAAAAAAAGCCTGAAGCAAATTCACACTTGTCAGACCAGAGGCGCTTTCCCCATTGTGTGACTTTGTGCTCATTAAATAGTGCTGCATCTCCTTACAGCTGGGGATAGTCATGCACTGACAGACAAGACTGGTTCCAGGGGCCTGCCACAAATTAAATGTGGACATCAGCAATGGCCATGTGTCAAACAGGATTTGAGTGTTTACACGTCTTGAATAGCCTTAAAACCTGCAGTCTGCTGAGCTGGGTGCCTGAAAGCCTTTTAATTCCCCGCGCCCTTCTGGGGTAGCGGTTCAGTAAATCTTTCTATTTACTAGTAAGTTTCCATGAGTTCACCACCTAATATCAGAAACATAAACAACGTCTCCATCCCCAGCCTCATCTTCTCCCCAAGTACCAGCTAACTCAGAGTTGAAGCACACAGTGCTTTAGTTGTTTTTCTGTTACTGTGACAAAACACCATGAGCAAGGCAAGTTATGGAAAAGTTTATTCTTTTGGTTTCTTGTTCTAGAGGTTTAGAGTCCACCATGGTCGTGACAACATGGGGACAGGCAAGAGGCATGGCAGTTGGAGCAGGAGCTCACATCTTCACACCACAAGCAAAATGCAGAGAGACAGAGAGAGAGAGAGAGAGAGAGAGAGAGAGAGAGAGAACGAGAACTAGGAATAAGAAATCTTTGAAACCTCCAAGTAGCTTCCTTTCCCAGTGACTTCCTCCAGCAAGGCCACACCCCCTAAACCTTCCCCAACAGTGCCACCAACTAGGGATCAAATGTTCAAATATGGTATGGGGTATGGGGGACATTCTCATTCAGAGCACCACATGCAAGAAGAAAAAGTCTCACAATTTAGGCAACTTCCTCAGAAGCATTGTGCAAGGAAAATGATTTGCTAGACTGCAGAACATGCTCTTCAGTCACCACACACACATCTTTCCCTGGGAACAGACCCCTTAGACCCCTCAGCTTCTGTCTCTCCTGTTCACTGCAGGTCTTCATCTTACTGCAGAAAGCTTGGCTTTTGTGTGTTTATAGCCATGCTAGTTGTTTTAAGGTAGACCGAATTCTAGCTTTGTCAAAAGCCTCCTATGGAAGGCTTTTCAGGGGCAGGGGGCATGTGTCGTGGAGAGATGGGAAAAGGTACCGATGAACATGAATCATGCTTTGCATTTCTGTGCTGTTTGCTTTAGTATTCATTGGACACTCCATGGTAGGCAGTGTTCTGGGGACTTCCCACATAAGTCACTCATGGGAAGGATTGTGGGCTCCTTAAGTTACACCTTGCTTTAGAACAGGGTGAAGACAGAAGTCCAAGTAAAAATGATCGTTGCCTCCAGACAGCCCCTTGCTTCTTGGTTTTACTGACAGCTCCTCTGTCCCTGTGCCCCTGCCCAGTCCCCTTAAAGCATGAGACTGAAACCTAGGGGCTGTACTAGACTTGCCTCAGTAGTTTGCACAGCCATTATCTCTGTCTGTGGTGGACACATTGCCTGACTCAGTTTCGTGGCTTCCATGCTGATCTGCAAGGGTCTGTCTTCCCCTCATAGGCTGTCCCTTGACTTCTGCCTCTCCAAAGGCATTCACTAAATACATAGAAAAAGGCTATCATTTCTGCCCAAGGATTTCAGGAAGTAATTCCCACTTTGTTGACTGTTCCAGGCGAAGGCAGTGGTCCTTCTCACTTCCTAATGGATGTTTTTGCTCCGCTCCTTCCTACTCTCTTCGTTGCCTCAAATACATGAGCCTATGGGGAACACTTTCATTCAAAACTCTATATTTTTAAAATTATATTGTGTGTGTTACATGCATGTATGTGTTGTATGCATGCATGTATGTGTGTTATATACATGCATATGTGTTACATGCATGTATGTGTTATATGCATCCATCTGTGTATATGTGTTATATACATATATGTGTGTTATATGTATGCATGAGTGTATGTGTGTTATATGCATGTGTGTGTTACATGCATGTATGTGTGTGTGTGGTATATGGATGTGCATGTGTGTATCTGTAGTAAGCAACAGTATCCATGCACAGGGGATTCTACCAAGGTGTCCAGCCAGACTGGTTTCATTTGCCTATCCCATTTTTTGTCCCTCCCATCTTTGTCTTGATAAATCCTATTGCATACTTGTAACCATAACAGAAATTGAATTTTGTAGTTTGTTTTAAAATTTAATATAGAGGCATTTTCCGTGCTCCTACAGGCTTCACAATGATCACTTTAATGATCTCATCATTTTCCACTGAGTGGACACACCAAGTTTCACTTCACTGTCTCCTTTCTGGCAGACAGTGCTGGGGTAATGAAGCTGCTGCTGCTGCTTCTGCTTCTCCTCCTCCTCCTCATTCTCCTCCTCCTCCTCCTCCTCTTCTTCCTCCTCCTTCTCTTCTTCCTCTTCCTCTTCTTCCTCTTCCTCCTCATCTTCCTCCTCTTCCTTCTCTTTTTGTGTTCCTTTTTGTTTTTTTGTTTGTTTTGTTTTGTTTTTGAGTTAGGGTCTCACTATGTAGACCAGGCTGGCCTTGAACTCACAGAGATCTGCCTGCCTCTGCCTCCTAAGTACTGGGATTAAAGGCGTGCGCCACCATGCCCAGTTTATGAAGCATATTCCTTACTTCCCCTTTTTTCTTCCTCCTCTTTACTCCCTCACCCTCACCCCCTTTTCTTTTTCTAAATCTCTTTGTCTCTTCTGTGTGGAAAGAGGAATCATCTCACTAGTCTTCAAGATTTTGAAAGAAAGTGACTAAAATTTTATTTTATTTTTAAAATGCTCTAAGGATGTTTGTGATCCTGAACCAGTGTAAATGGCAACCATTTTTGTTCTCAGGGAGTAGGAACACAGAGCCAGGTAGGACCAGGAAGGACTAGGTTGTAGAAGGCTCAGACTTGATACAGAGACACAAGGGATGGGGTAAATGGCTGTCAATAGGAGATGCTAACAAAATGCTGGCCGATGCCATGTCCGTGCTGGGACAGGATGTGGTGTTTGAAGAGACTGTAGAGCTGCATGCACTCATGTAGGTAGGTAGACTCTTAAAATCTGTTTTTACATTCATTTATTTGTTTGGTGTGTGCATGTGCATGTGTGATTGTGCATACGTGCATGTATGCATGAGTTAAAGGGCATTTGTACCTGATTCTAGTTAGGGTGTGGCTCATCCCTTAGCATACACCTTTAATCCTTCTGGTTGGAATACAGATAGGCCCTTAGTACACACCATTAATCCAAAACAATGAAGGTAACGTTAGTTTGTAGAAGGAAGCAGCCATGTTTGAAAGTGATGTCTAATTGAGTGGCAGACAAAGTGACAGATAGGATCTTCCCAACTCTCATGAGAAGAGAGAGGAAAGGGAAGCTACTTAAGGAAGACAGGACAGGAAGAAGACAGTACAGCGCAGGATACCGTGGAGTCTGTGGAGAGCAGTGCAGTAGAGCTGAGAGGGAGAGGAGAGCAGCAGAGAGAGAGGAGGAGGCGGTGTTACCAGGAGAGTTTTACAGAGACAGACTGAAGAGAGAACAAGCTAGAAAAAGGTGAAGACAGAACAAGCCAGAGAATGAGAACGTAGAACAGATTGCTAGAGTTAGTTTGAGGCCAAGCAGAACAATTCAGAGGCTGAGAGAAAGGCCAGATTGAATAAGTCAGCTGCGAGAGGAGTTTGAGCCATAACAGCTGAGTTGAACCAGCCAGAGCTCAGAAAGAACTAGGAAGGGATGAGCTTATTCATCAGCAAGTCTCAGAGGCTGAAAATGTTCTAGGACTAGATTAGATTATGCAGAGGCTAGAAGCTTCCAGGCCTAGGCCTTTGTTAGCAGACTGAGGCAGTAAGCCTCAGAGATGACATTTACATCAGGCAAGTAAAAGTTATAATTACACATGCGTGCGTGCGTGCGTGCGTGTGTGTGTGCGCGCGTGTGTGCGTGTGTGTGCGTGTGTGTGTGCGTGCGTGTGTGTGTGTGCGTGCGTGTGTGTGTGTGTGTGTGTGTGCGCGTGCAAGTGCACTCATACATGCTCTTGTGGAGGTCAGAGGATCACTTTCAGGAGTCAGTTCTCTTCCCACCATGCGGGGCATGAGGACTAAACCCAGGCTTCCAGCTTGGCAGCAGGTGATTTTATCCACTGAATCATCTTACTGGCCCAGGTGGGGTTTTGTTACTGTTGTTGTTTGTTTGTTTGTTTTTATAACAAACTCATTTGCGGAATACTTGTGGGTCACAACTGTAGATTACAGCTTACTTAAGAACAATAAAAGCCTGCACAAGACTGTGAGGGCCATAATATAAATGTGTATATAACTATGCATGTAAATTGAACAAAATATAGTAAATGCTTGGAAATACCCCCAAAGCACTCACAGTGGTCTCTCTGTGCTCAGTGGGGTCTGGGTAGGAAGTTGGTAAGGGAATTTGAGCTGAACTGTAGTGGCTTCACTGTCTTAACTAAGAAAAGTATATTCAGGCCAGGCCTGGTAGTATACACTTGTAATCCCAGGACTTGGGAGGCTGAGGAAAGATATCAGGAGTTCAAGGCCAGCCTGGGCAACATGAGTACCTGTCTCAAAAAAGAAAGAAAGAAAGAAAAATACAGAATTTGTTTTAACATGTTCTTGGCTGGGAGATGACTTAGTTGAACACACGCACACACACACACACACACACACACACACACACGCATATACATGTGATTTCCCACCGCCTTGTTTTTCTGTTTGCCATTGTACGTTGATAAAGGGCCTTGCCACAGAAATGAGATTAGAATGTGTTCAAAGATGCAAAGGTCCTTCTGGAGAGAGTGGGCTGTTTGCTTTCTTCAGGTGGGAAGGTTCTAGGTTGTTTGGAACAGTGTTGGTGGCCTGGGCAGAGAAGAGAGAAGATGAAGTCCCGAGATTGGATCCTGTCTCTCAGCTAAGCCTTCCTTACCCACCCTAGGCAGGTGGGAGCTGGGAGCTTTGCAGTGGAGTCTTTGCCCTGAGTCCTAGACAGAGGGCAACAGATGGGGCCACACAGCCCTGCTGCCCAGACCGAGGGGAACAGGTGGAGGCTGAGGGGTCAGAGTGTGAACACTGGCGATTCATGAGGACTGCAGGTGGGCGGAGTGCCCAGCACAGGGGCAGGGACAGCTGGGCAGCATGTGGGCGACAGAGGGAACAGGGGAAAGGGTGGGAGTGGAAGCCCAGAGAGTAGAGGACAAGGGGAGGGTGCAAGAGGACAGTTCCCCCTCCCCCCAGCTGTGGCAAGAGTGGGGTCAGAGGTCCCAGGCTGCTAGGAAAGGTCTAGGGGGCTCCAGGGAACACACTGAACAGGCGGGGTGCCCATCTTTGTCCTCCTCCAGACCCAGCTGTCCTTTGTGTAGCATTTGGGCCACCCCGGCAGCTGTGCCAGGCCTTTGGCTGGGTCAGAGCCTGGGCAGCCGAGGGAAGCAGCCGCCACTCCTCCGGCTGTAGACTGGGTGGAAGAGGGAGGAGGTGGCTAGGTTGGGAAAATCTCAAACACGTGGCAGGGCTGTGCACAACTCCTACCTGCCATCGCTCCTACCTGCGGCCACTCGGTTTCTTGTTAGTTACATGTTAGGGTGGGAAGGGCCAAAGAACTGTGCAAACATCAATGCTTAGGGATGTGTGTCAAATGCTCAAGTGCGACCAACTTCCCAATACCACCAAATTCTCCCAGCAAATTCTCTCATTCAGAAGAGTCTACAGTTTGCATTTTATAGACAGCAAAACTGAGGCTTCTTGGGCACGTTCCCAGTAGGAACATTTGAGCCAAATTTACTAGGCTCTAGAGGCCAAGCTCACAGCCTTTGAGGAGAATTGGGTGACCTGGGATTCTGTGCCCAGATGTGTGGTGTTCCCAAAGTACTGGAAGTCCAAGGTCTGCGCTGAAATCAGACTCCCGAGGCAGGCTGGTGGGAAGCAGAGCGTGCTGGGAACCCTATCTTTGGAGATCTCCCCAAGGCAGGGAGGGTTCCCAGCACATGCTCTTTGGGCATTTTCAGGAGATTTTGCCTGAAAACATAAGAAGCAGCAGCGGGGCTGGAAACAAAGGATTTGGACTGGGCACCAGGACACCAGAATCGGGGTGGCATATTTGTTGGGCATTCCTAGGGCTGGTCTCCCAGCCTTCCAGCTGAGTTCCAGCCGCTCGCCTCATCTCGAGGCTCCTCATAGTTGTCACCTGAAGGTGTCCGCCCTTCGGCTCAAAGCCCCGCCCAGGCTCCAGTGCCTCCAGCAGGGGGACCCCTAGCTCCAGGCAAGGGCACCGAACTTTGCTCCATAGCCTCTCTGCTCTCCCTCAGCCTCTGAAGGCTGCCAAAAGAGAGAAGAATCATTGTTATGTCACCCGCGATGCCACGAGGGTCAAAAGAGCCCACAAAGATGACGTGGGCCCGCTGTCTTGTAGAACCTCATTCTGGACCATCTGCCATGAGCTATTGTGCTCCAGGCACCGTCCCTGAGTGACGAGGTCGTCCAACTTTGGGGTGAGCGAAACAGCTCAGTGGTGGAGGGCTTGCCTTGCACGGGTGACACCCTGGGTACTGGGGAGGGGGAAAATGAAGACATGAAACCATCAAAAGACCCCCGTGTCCCCAGCACTAGCAACCAGGTCGAGTGAGTGGCTTTTAGGACTAGGAGTTAATTTCTGGTCTGTGGGTCCTTAGAAGGGAATAGACAGTCGGTCTGCTGGGCCACAGGCCATCTCTCTTAGATCATCTCTCTTCCCCAGACTTAGGCAAGTGGTTCCGCTCAGGGTGTGAATTCCTTCTGGGTTCAGGGCTGAGGTAAGGTGGATTTGAAGGGAGTGTCTATAAACAGGCATTTAGAGTTGTGCTTAAGATCAGGGAATGGGGGCTAGGCTAGGCAGAGGGAAGGAGCCTGTGTTTGGATTCCACAGAGTGAGGAAGAGTGCTCAGTGTCTGCACGCCTGACTTCCATGCCTGCTGGAGAGGAACCCAGCCTATGAAAATGTGTGTGATGAAAGCTTTGCTGACTTCATTGTCGGCTCTCATGCCTCAGACTGGTACACATGGCACCACATGAAGGCACTGTAAAGTGACTGTGCTCATGGCTACTATTGCTTTTCTGTCCCCTGAGCTGTGGTGTGTGTGTGTGTGTGTGTGTGTGTGTACTGAAGATTAGGTAATCAAAATGTGTACTGTCCATGAAATGAAATCTTTGGCAATTGAAACTAAACATTGAGCTAGTGAGATGGCTCAGTGGGTAAAAGAGTTTCATGTGCAAGCTTGAGTTATATCCTCAGAAACTGGGGTGGAAGGAGAGAACTGACTCCCAGAAGTTATCCCTCTGACCTTCAAATAATTGAAGGAGGAGAGAGGGGGAGGAGGAGGAGGAGGAGGAGGAGGAGGAGGAGGAGGAAGAGGAGGAGGAGGAAGAGGAGGAGGAAGACTAGGAGGATGAGGAGGAAGAGGAGGAAGAAGAGGAGAAATTGGGAACTGATACATGCTACAACTCAGATGAACCTTGAAGCATTAAGATATTTGAAGGAAGCTGTCACAATGGACCATTGATGAGTATCCGAAACAGGCAAGTCTATAGAAGGAACGTTTGTCACTGAACATGGTGCCCAGCCCTTTAATCTTATCAGTTCATGAGACTTGAATCGAGGGAACCACAAACTTGAGGCTAGCCTGGGTTATACAGTGAGAATCTGTCTCAATCCCTCCCCCAAAAGATTGTGTTGTCTGAGGCTGGGGAGGGGGTGTAGTGGCTAACGGCCCAGGGTTTTTTGAAGGAGATAATGAAAATGTTCTAGACAGAAGCAGGGATGGTTGCACAATCCCATAAATACAGTCTCAGAACCACAGCCTGGACTCTTTAAATGAGTGAACTTTATGCTACGTAAACTGTTTCCCAATAAAGCTGTTAACATTTTTTAAACTGGATGTCCTGAGTGTATTCTGGTAACTCTAATTGGTGAACATTTGGCTTGTTTCTGCTATGAAGCTATTTTGAGTAACACTGCTGTGAAAACCTAGCCTGTCTTCCTCCTTCCACATTTTGAGGGCCTGCTCTCCATGATGAAGCACACAGGATGAGCCTCTTCTTATCAAAGAGCAGCGATGGATGGGTGGAGAAGGAGAGAGGCACGGAGAATTGGGAAGCCATCCTGCCTAGCCTGTAACAGAAGTCACATAATCCCTCCCTGCCTTGATTTCCCCTTCTGCCCAGTGGAAGAGAGAGGAAGCAGATGTTACTTTTCCAGCCTTCTTGAAGGTGGTGTTGAGTCCAGGAAGGTGTGCTGTTCAGGATAAAGCGGGCTACAAGGTGGCGTGAGTCTGTCAGTGGTGGGGCCAATCTGTTCCCTTTTGATTGGTGGAGAGTGGCAAGTGGATAATCCAAAAGAACCTGCTGGGTACAGATAGAGTCAGGGAAGCCAAGAAATCCATGATTGGCACCTGGTGAGCAGGACTGTGGTACAGGCTGGGCTATGGCCACCAGAGGAGGAGGAGCTAGTGCAGGGCAAGACCAAGTTCTGATTGATGTGAAATGTTTTTGGCAAACTATTGGCTATGTATCAATAGAGGTGCTTCAGGCAAAGGCCTGGGAACATCCCGGAAACACTCAACAAAGGACCAGGGGCCTAGGGGATGGGGGAAAGTCAGGGATTTCCAGGTCTGTGAGCAGTTAGAACACCAGGCACAGTGCCTGTGAGCTGTCAGTGTCTGCTTAGGTCCCTATGGGCTTGCAGAGGTAGTGTGGAGAGCTTGGCCTGTGCTCAGCGTCTCTTCCTCTGATTCATCTCTTCTTACCACTGCCTTCTTCACTGAAGCTGTGAGCATGCTCAGATCTTCCCCCGGCTAAAACCAACCTCGTTTTGACCTCCTTCTCCTGCAGCTACCCATCCATCTTTTGTTCTTTTCCCTGCCAAGCTCCTTCAAAGACGGGTTTGCACCCACGACTTCTACCATGAGCTACCTGCTGCAGCTTTAACCCAGGAGAGGCCCTCATCTACCCACCCCTTCCTACCAGGATTCTTCCAGGTCTCCATTCCCTTCCTGCCATATAATATGACTGCATCCCTTCCTGAGGCCACTCAGCACGCCTCTTCCTGAAGTGTCTCTTCCCTTCTGGCAGCTTTTCCTCCTGATTCCTTCCTGTGGGTGGGTGGGATGTACCACTCAGCTTCCTTGCACCCTTCCTCCAGTAATCTTGCTTCCCCCAGGGGAAATCTTGTTCCCCCAGGTCTCTATCCTTACCAGGACAGAGATGAACAGATCCACATTCATGCTCTGGGTCTTTCCAGAGGTCCACAGAAACCCTGTCATGGCCACATCACACTTGACTTACTCTCTGTCTGCACTGCTAGTGTCTCCTTCATCAGCCATCAGTGTCTCCCCTGGACCAGTCTTTACCTCATCATTTCCCTTGACTGCTGCGTGTGGTGAGCCCAGGATGCCTCCCATGCAACATCTGTTCTTCTCTGTTCCCTCTGCTTCCTTTTCTACTCAGCCTCTCACCATCTTTGAGCAAAGGCATCACGGCTGCCAACAGACCTGCAGCCTCTACCTCCTCCCTTCCAGGCAGCTTTGGGGTTGTCCTTCGAAGTTCTGTTGTCTTGGGTTAGATTGAAACTCAGCAACTCAGTGTTTGCCTAACATTTCCAGGCCCCGGTTCAATGTCCAGCACCACGAGAAATAAAGTAGAATTTCCCAGATCCTTCAGTTCCCTGTTCAAAATCCTCAAGAGCTTTCAGACACCACCAAAGAAGGCTGTGATGTGTTTTACATCCCTAGATGCATTCTCATATAACAAGAGAGATGGACCTGCTGTTTTTCCTCTTGGATAAGAGGATTGGGCTCAGGAAACATGTGCAAATGTTGTGCTCACCATGCTAAAGATGGAGCTGAGACCTCTGGTATTATCAGTGACCCACCCTGGAGGCTGGCTCAATCTCACTGTACTGTCCAGACTCAAGGTTGGGGCCCCACCAAGCCCCTCATCTTTCCCAAGATACAGCAAACACTTTGTACCTTCCTTGTTTGGGTGGTCTATCCCACAGGCCACCTGTCCTCCACAGAGCATCCTGGCCAACCTCTGCCCTGGCTCAGCTTCCTTTGGAAACTTTGTGGACAGTGCCTCCTCAGCAAGCTCTGGGTTTAGTCTGTGGCACCTAGAACACATGACTTTGAGATCTTGTAGACTCTGAGCAGGTGCAGTACTATGCACACCATCTTCATGGTGGGCTTCAGGCAATACAGCTGAGTAAATGAAGGAATAGGTGGTCTGTTGAGAGGTCCTCAGTGGCACAGGTTCCACTCTGAGCCAAGCACATGGCTCCACTTCAGTCTTTCTCAGTCTTGCACTGACTGTGATGAGGGCCTAAAAGCTCCAGGTTTGCTACCTCCCAGTTTTGTGGTGAGCATTCCAGGGATGCTGTCTGTGGGGAAATCTTCATGAGTACCAAACTGCTGTTCATTTGTGCAGTGCCTTTATTGTGCTATTAACATGGGTCCCTGGCTCCCACAGAGTGTGTTTGCATCCTGTCTCTCTTCCCTGTAAGATGGAGAAAGTTGGAAAGCCGAGGACTCTCTCTGATCCCTGGGACCTTGGCAGATAGAGCCCAGAGCTTGGGAGATAGGGTCCAGAGCTCACTTCACCTCCTGGCTCCTGTCACGGCCTCAGTTGTGCCCTAACAGGGAAGTGTGGGTAAGCTTACTCCCTTTCTGGGTTTCATGTCTCTGGTTTATCCATGGAAGCATTGGGTTAAAGCTCAGATATCCAATATTTTTTCACATGGCCAATACAATCTATATTCAAACAAAGTCATACAACAAACCAACCAACCAACCCATATGTAAAACAGAGAATTCTGCCCTAAGCAGAAATGGCTCTTGGGAACCCTCAATAAACCTCGATCCTCCTCCCTTACCCTGAGGCTCTTCTGCCAAGTTCTTACATGTTCTTAGTGTTTCTAGATCCCCACATGAGAGGGTGTGGCCTTCCTTCCATTCACATTCTTGCAGAAGCTCAGCTGGATGTGGGAAACATGGAGGTCAGAGGTTAGCAGCATGCCCCCATCCTCCCAGAGAGGACTGTGTGTGGGGGTTGTGAGCCTAGCCTTTAATGGCTGAGCCATCTCTCCAGGCCTATGGGGGTCATTTGTGTTTTTGTCTATGACTGTGAACTTTTTCTGGAGATCCTGCCTTCATATCTTGCTTACCCTCTGGTACACAGAAGGAGCTTCTTAACTGTCACTGAGTAGAATGAGGTGAATGAAAGATGACAATATGGTTAAAAAGAAACCTCAACTCCTTTCTCCAGGATTTAGAAACAGTTGGTGCTATCTCGACTGACAAGAACTAAATGGCCCACTTCTCCTGTGCCCATGTTCCCATCCCACACAGACACAGGCTCCCAGAGACTCAGGGTGTCCCCTTTACAGAATTTCAGACCTAGGAGAAGGAGCTGGAAAGGGGAAGAGACCTACATTTCTGGACTTCACAGGCAGAATAGTGTGGAACAGGAAAAGGACGGAGCTTCCAGGAAGTCACACTGGGATGGACAGAACTGGAGGGGGTGGTACATTCTCCTGCTAACTTGCAGTCTTTCTGTCCTGACTTCCGGTTCTTATCCAGGTCTCCTTGTGCATGCAGTGCCCAGAATAACGCTGAAAACCATGACATAGGAACCAGAATAATCTGCCTGCTGGAAGAAGAAAACAGAGGGCCCTTCCTTCCTTCCTTCCACAAGGAATGGAACAGAGGGACTCCCTGCATTCTAAGCCAGCACTCTACTATTGAACTAAACCCCCAGGCTCAGAAGAGGGTTTTTGTTTGGTTGAGGCAAGGTCTCACTATGTAGCACAGGCTGGCCAGAAACTCAAGTTATTACCCAGGCTGATCTTGAACTCCCAAACCTCCTGCCTAAGCCTTCTTAGAGCTGAGAAAACAGACATGGGCTATCATGCCTAGCTTCAGAGTAGAATCTGAAGCCCTCTTCTGTTCTCTAGGAGTGGACCCAAGCCTTGACACTCAGCCATTCTGTCCTCATTGGTGCTCAAGGGTGGGCAGGCTCCTGGGGAGTTTGGAGGCAAAGAGGAGGACTCTGGAAAGAGAAGGCTCAGGACTGCTGGACAGGGCTACCCCAGTGCATTTCTGCCTCTGCCCTCTTCCATACTCCTCAGGCTCACTGTGGAGAGCCATGGGTGCTAGCAGAGAAACCAGGGATGGGGTCTTGGAAGGAAAAAGACAGGGCTGAGAGGAAATTTGGCAAAGACCAGGCCTTGGGGCCTTTTCTCTTCCTGTGATGGCCTCTTGCCCCAGAGTCACATGCTTAGTAAAAAGCTTTTCACTTGGGTACCTTTAAGGGCACTCAAGCCTGGTACCTGTGGGATTTGGTCCCAACATAGCTCCACTATCAGCACAGGGCAGATTACAGCATTCTGAACTTTGGACTCTCCTTCCCTCTCCCCTTCTCCCCATTGGCCTGGCACTGTCTGCTTTTTTTTTTTTTAATTACATGTGCCTATGTGTGTGTGGGAGTGTCACAGTGTGCATATGGAGGTCTGGAGACAACCCATGACAGACGATTCTCCTCTTCTGTATTGTGGATCCTAAGGATTGATCTCAGGTTGTCAGGCTTGGCAGCAAGCTCATTTACCCCTCCCCCATCTTGTTGGCCTCCTGCTTACCTTTTTATAATGGCTCTATGTCAAACTCTCCTTCAGTCAGTCCATGCAGTCCTCAGAGCGTTATTCCTGATTGAGCTGTCATACAGACGAAGAAACCCGGGCTCTGCTGGAGGCAGGGAAACTCATGGCCTGTGGGGGGGGGGGGTGTCACGTGGCCATGGGAGGAGGGTCATCTAGTCAGGGATCTGGGGCAAGTGTGGAAACAGCATCACATTTGGCACAGCGGACATCCAGTCCCTTGGCTCCTCCTGTTCAGCCTCTGTCCTTACACAGTGTCCTCCTCTCCCTGAAGCCACTGGCTGGCCCCAGGCTGGGCTTGCCATATGGCTGACAAGTAGCAAAATCAAAACTTAAAAGAGGATCACAGGTATATCTGAGCTGCGGAATACTTGGCTAGCATGCAAGAGGTTCTGAGTTCCATTCCTCAGCACCGAACAAACTAACCAACCAACAAAGACAAGCACAACAAAACCAACCAACCAACCAACCAAGGAAAAACTCACTTTGCCCAGCATGGTGCTGAAGTGTATCTATCATTCTGGTATTGGGAAGAGACAGCTAAAATGACTGAGTTTGAGGCCAGCCTGGGCTACATAGCAAGTCTCTATCTTAAAAACTTAAAATTAATTAAGAGAAAGGCTTTATGCCTTAAAGACCCTGAGCTAAGGAAAGAAAGAACCAAGAGGCAGAGATGCCATGCAGACCTCAGCCTCTTGTTGGCATGATGTGGGCAAGGACAGGACGGCAGCTTGGTAGGGAGGAATGGAAGGTAGGCAGGAAGGGTACCTGTCATGGAAGAACTGATGTTTTGTCATCAGACTCACAGATCCCCTGTTGTCTGAGGGTGGAAGTGGAAGATTCTGTCTTTCCTCACATTGGGCTTCCTCCTCTGAAGAAAACCGAATTACCCCTCCCTCCCCAGCTACCCATGTTCTGGAGGAAACTGCCCCTTACTGTGCTCCTGCAGCAAATCCCAGCGGAACTAGCTCTCCCTCCTGTGAGCAGAGTCCTCCTCACCTGAGATCCAGCAAGAGGGCAATAGGTTATGGGGTTCCCCTTAGCCTGACTTACCCAGCTACTGTGCAGTGCAGGCCCTTGCCCAAACGCAAACAGGATTTCTCAGGGTGGGATCTCTATAAGGCACTGAAGAGGGAAGACCTGGGGCTTGTGTGAGCCAGTACCTGTGGAAACTGGAAGCAAGTGATGAAGTGAGGGCCAGGGGCTCTGTGGGGAGGGCACCGTGAGGAGGGCACCGTGCTGGTGACTCATTGCGTTAGTCTTTGGCAAGTTCCTTTCATTCCCCAGCCTGGATCTTTCTCTGGAACACAAGGGATTGGACTAGATACTGTGTGGTCTTAGGTGCTGGGGCAGGGAGGAGGAGGAAAACGAGCATAGTAGTGTGACACTGACAGTGGTGGTCTTGAGAAGCTGGGCCATTTCTCTAAGTCTCAGCATCCTCATCTGCAAAATGGAAATTACGAAGAGCCTGAAAAGCACTCTGAAAGATGGATGAGAAAGGGCTATGACTCAGGAGACCGCCTGCAAAGTAACGTGTGTGCGGGAAGCCTGTGCGCTCCTCACAGTGCGGGGACTGCTTTCCTGAAGAGAGTAGGCTTTAAGATTAGGGGAGGGGCCCAGATGCCAACGTTTGGTGGTGGTGGTAGATCAGAGAGGGGCCTCCTTGAGTCCGGCAGGTGATTAGGGCTTGGGCTGCCTGCCTGCCGCATTGAGGAGGGAAGGAGGGAGGGAGGGAGGGAGGGAGCACGGGAGGCAGCACCTCGGTTCTATCCCTGTCCCGAGGCCGGATCCATACATCACACTATTCGAGATGCTCACGTTTTCCCAGCTTTTCTCACACTGAATCACTTCCTTTGTTTAGAGGAGGGGGTAGGGAAGGAGACGGAGGGCGACGAGGGAGGGGCCCGCGGGTGCCGCCGCCGCCCCCGCCCCTTCCCCCTCCCGTTGTGCGGAGCCCGATTGTCACTCAGCTCCCGTGCAGGGGGTGACGAAGGCGCCGGCGCCAGACTGGAGTCTCGGCTGGCTACCACCCCCTGGACCTAACTGGCTATCCCTGGGTTCTCCTGGCATCCTCTGAGGGAGCGACTGCCCAAGGTTTCGAGGTCTGGGGATACTTGACTAGACAGTTCAGGTGGCTAGGATCTCTGCCAGCTTTGGTGTGACCTTGGGTAAGTCTGTGGCTCAGTTGGTGCACCAAGAGTGTGCAGGAAAGGGGTGGATGAAATGACTGGGATGCCCCCCTTAGGGCAGTCGATGGGCAAGGATTCTGGGCAGAGCTGGAGCGGGACCAGGCGACTGTTAAGAGTCGGGCACTGGTGGCGTCCCAGGTGGGTGGGCACAGGGTAGGAGTGCGCGCACGCGGGGAATGGAAGCCCGTGGACCCGCCAGGTCCTGGGCTTAGTCCCTCAGAATCACGCCTGCCATCCAGTCCCAGGTATGAAACAGGGGCACTACCTCTTTAAACGCGTCCGGGGCTGAGCCTCTGCCACACCATGTGATTGCTTGAAAGGCCGGGCTGGGAGTGCAGCGGCGGGAGCCTGGAGAACGATGAGCCGATGCGCGCGCGGTGCCCAGAGCCCAGCCCTGCCCGGCGCGGCTCCGGAAAGCTGCCCGGGGAACTTTGGGACCCCCTACTGGTTGGCAGGCAGGATGGTGAGCTCCTTGCCTCCGGGTTGGCGGACACCTGTGGGCATTGTAGATGCACAGGGGATCCTTGTGGAGTAAGTGTACTGGGAGCCACCTCACACCTGATACAAAAGCCAGTGGTGGAGTAAGTGCTGCTATTTTAAGTTGCTGAATGGAACCTCTAAGGACAAGGGGAGGGGAGAGAGGTTAGGCAGATAGTGAGCCTGAGTGTCTGGCCAGCCTGGGCAGGCACTGCATCCGTTTACTGGGGCACATCTTCGCAGGGCTGCCTATGTTCCCCTCCTTCCCAGGCTGGCATCCCCACCGCAGGCTTCCTGACCACAGGTGCTGGCCTCGTGCCCCAGGGCGCCTGTCTGCTGATGTGCCCAGCTCCTGCCCACCATGCCGCCCTACATCTCGGCCTTCCAGGCTGCCTACATTGGCATCGAGGTGCTCATTGCTTTGGTCTCTGTGCCCGGAAATGTACTGGTGATTTGGGCTGTGAAGGTGAACCAGGCACTTCGCGATGCCACCTTCTGCTTCATCGTATCGCTGGCGGTAGCTGATGTGGCCGTTGGCGCTCTGGTCATCCCACTGGCTATCCTTATCAACATTGGGCCACAGACCTACTTCCACACCTGCCTCATGGTGGCCTGTCCTGTGCTCATTCTCACCCAGAGCTCCATCCTGGCTCTGCTTGCTATTGCTGTGGATCGATACCTCCGAGTCAAGATCCCTCTCCGGTGAGTTCAGAGCAGCCCAAGGTACTCTGTGAAACCCTGTGTTGGGTGGCATGGGGATGAACTAGAGAAGATGAAAGTGTGTAAGCCCCCTAGTCAGCCAGGTATTCTCTGGCCATTTGGATTCCAGCCCATACTGCCTTCCTGGGCTTTGTGTGAGGATGCTCAGGGGAGCTGCAGGTAGAGAAACAGGAGGGGGCTGGGTGTCCAGAGAATTATCATCCTGACAGTGTCCATGACCTCAGTGCTGAAGCCTCTGCAACCAGAGAATCTGAGGGAGCAGGTGAGGTCGGGCCTGGAATGGAATTGGAATATTTGGAAGGACCAGTAAGACAAGGGATAGTCGGTATAGTCTTGGAAATGATCCGGGTTCCACAATTCTGGGAAAGGAGGGGAGAAGAGGTCCAGGAGAGAGATGAGGACATGTTGAGGGTGGCACACCAGGACCCAGGGTGCTTGCTGCTGCTTCTTGGACCAGACCAAGCTGGCTTCCGGAAGGCACTGTTTAGCTCACTTGTTCAGCAAATGTTTCTGTACCAGCCAGCTCCACCCTCCAGGCTGTCCTGCTGATCCCAGAGGGTTAGTAACCTCTGCTCAGCTCCCCCTGAGGGGACCTCTTTTTGCAGGCAGGGAGAAGGCTGGTGGCTGTCCTTCCTGTTCTGGCTGTTGCTGCAGAGGTGTTTTTGCTGTTTCTAGGCAGCTCATGGTGGGAAGCTTAATGGTGGCAGCCCTAGTCGTGGGGGGTCCATCTCCCTTGAGGATTCCTGCCCAGGCCTACCAAGCCATAATCTTGGCACAAGGCAGTGCCTGGGTCACCAAATGCCAGCAAGTGCCTGGGCACACTGCCAGGAACTGGCTCTGCTGGGACACTCTTTTGAGTGTGCTTCCCCCTCTTTGAATTCTTGTCACCAGTAGGTTTTCTAAGGGTGAGCTTTAGTCATCTTCAGCACCTGCCTTTCTGCGAAGTGCCCTAGCTCCCCTATCTGGGACATGGAGCCTCTGGTCTCACTTGGCAGTGTGCCTGACTAGGCCTGGGCACTCAGAGTCCTCCCTTTGGTCACATTTAAGCACGTTTAACTTTTCCCAGCCTCTTTTCATGTCACACGCTCTCTCCCTGTGTCCAGTGAGGGAGGCGGGGCAGGAACTGGAAGAGAGGAAGCAGGCTCACGGGATCTTCCAGACAGAGCCAGGTGGAGAGCGTGATCTAAACCATGTCTTCCCTCTGATTCCTGGTCCTGGAACCACGTTGTCAGCCTCTCCCTGTCACCCCCAACCTACTTCCCTCAAAGCCACCAGGGTTCCCCAAGGAAGGTGGGATACAGGCTGCTGCTGCAGGGAAAAGGAAACACAGCCCAGAAGCCACATGAGCTCTGTTCCCAGGGCCTTTCAGGATGCCATTAGATGGGGTTGCTGGCCTGTACCAGTCAAGCTAGCCTTAGTCCATTAGATAGGCTGGGCCTCAGTGCTTGACCATTACAACAGCGTGGCCGCATTAGGAATGCACCCAGATGGGCTGCTCAAGAAAGTCTGCCTGCTGAGTGGGTGCCAAGGCAAGTTAAAGGCCCTGTCCTGATGCCACAGAGGCCACAGACTTCAGAATGTGCCTTCCTTACCCTGTGGGCCTGGTACATCGAGGTGGCCATGCTGGTGGGAATTGCAGGCTCATTCCTCCCAGCCATATCTGATGTTGCTTTGAAGGGGATGGTGGTGGGGTCAACACTCTAAGAGTTGAGGGTGAGACACAAGTTGAATTTAAGGCAGGCCTGGGTGTGAATGCTTTTATGAATGCCTAGCTGTGTCACCTATTTAACCTCTTGGGACTTTAATTTCTTCATCTATAAAGGGGGACAGTCACAGTAATATGGCTGCCTGGGGTTCCTGGAAAAATATATAGCAATTAGTATTATTCCTGACATTTATTATATGCAGCCCTTAACTGAGAAGTTTAGCTTCATTATTATTAATAAATGGCTTGAATTGAGGCTGGACAGGCACGCTGTTTCCCCAACCCAAACACTTGTGCTCTTAAATAGACACACTCACAACCCTGTCCAAGAAGGTGTAAAGAACTGTTAAGTTCTATACGTACATGATTTCCCTCCCTTGATGGACTGCCAGTTAGTTCCTCAAAGGCAGTAACCTGGGCAGCGACCACATCTTGTCTGTCTCTGTGAATTACCCAGAATACCCAGCAGCAACATATAGTCCTTGGTACTCTGGGCTTCCAGGTCACATGGGTGAGTCTCAAGCAGGCTTTGGGGGAGTGTCTCTGTCTTCTTGCTGCAGACTAGATCTGTCTGTCCTCCATTTAATTTCAGGGCTCTGCCCCAGCTATCCCCCTTGCTCAGCAGTGTCCCTGAGAGTGCCCCCCCCCACCCCCAGTGAAAAAGAGCTTTCTCTCAAGTTAAAGCCTAGCTTCCAAAACAAGGTTCCTTGGCCAACATGCTGATCACTCTAGAGCCAGGCCTGTCACCACTCAGGTACCCTGCAGGAAGCACAGAATGCTCTGTATCCTGGGCAGCTGGAGTCTGTGGGATGCCAGGCTTTTGAGCCCTCAGGCACTTGGCTCCCTGCCCTGATATGCTAGGCAAAGGTTGCTGTGGCCCTAAGCCCCGAGAATAATGCCACTGATTGTTGGTGAGGTGAGTCTGGTGGATATAGGAGTCAAGTACACCTTTGCAGAGCAAGGATTAGGCTGGTCAATCACCGCAGGTTTTATTTCCTTCCACTTAGCAGAAAGCTGAGAGTAAAGAGATTCACCTCATGCAGTGTGACCCAGTAACATTGTTTTTGAAGTTGAAATAGTTGTCAATAATGTGTGGTTCTTTGTATGTTGCACACCATCCACCCATGCTGGGTAATTGAGAAGGGACTCTCCTCCCTCCTTGTTCCGGGACTATTCACTATTCATCTCTCTACCTCCTCACCCAGGGCAGTCTTGGTACTCTGTCATAATTTGGTGTCTGCTCCAGAGTGCTCCCTGGTTCTGTGAGAAGGTTGTCCTTGGCTAGATGGGTTTCGGTGAATGGGGACAGGAGTCTGTGGGTTAGACCTGAGTTTGAACCTTACTGCGTTATCAGATAACTGTGCTGCCTTGGAAGCTCTTCCACAGTCCCGAACATTTCTCTCTGCCTTAAACACGGTTGGATTCAAGGTCATGGAGGTTCCTTTTGGCTCTCACCCCCTGTGGTTCTTCCTCCTCCTGGTTCCTGCCAGTGCTGTCTTGGGAACCCAAGGCAGGTTTTGTGTTGGGTTTTTCCACTCCTAGTGATTGATCCTGTGGTAGTCATGTTTCTTTTTGTATCTGTTTTATTCCATTGATCATTTGTGATCAACTCTCAGAAGTGGAGGTTATGAGGGCATCATTCTGTAGTTCTTCAGACCAACTGAGGTCAGAGGCCTGAAAGATTCAGTAATTCTCCTAAATAAACTGTTCATCAGGATCAGAATCCAGGCCCACTAACAGATGCTTCTAACCCATAAGCCCAGTGCACATGCTTGGACCTAAGCAGCTCTCTTGTAGGACATAGTTCCTGTTTTCCAAAGCTGTCACCAGGTGCTTTGTCCCCTCTTACTTTTGCCAGTGAGTGTTTGTGCACTGGCTTGGCTCTCACTCAGCACCTCCCACTCCTCTTCAGTCTAGTGGGCAGCTGAGTCCCAGAAAGCCCTGCTGCTGCCACAGCTGGGGGCTTGTCTGGGAGTCTAGGTTCTGAGTTAAGCTTGGAGAGGAAAAGAAATCTGCTAGATTAAGATGTGTTTGCTTTTGGCCACTGATTTAGCAGTCCCTGATCTGGTCTGGGCCCCAGTTATTTATTTATTTGATAATTAAAATGGTTCGTGTATTACCAACACCCCAGCAGCCATCTGTGACCTCTGTGTCCCAGATCAGTTCCTTTGGGTCTCCATCTGCTTCTAGAAGAAGCAAAGTGTCTCCAGCTGCTCTGTCTAAGGATGCATTAGTCATAGGCTAGAGTGCATGAGGCAAAGAAGCAGGCAGAGGAAGCCATGGAGAAGAAACCAAGGAACAGGGAAGCCAGGGCTTGTTTGGGGTCACTGGGCTGGGAACTCTGCGCTCTTCCCAAATCAGACTCTTCTTGTGTGGAAAAGAAAATGCAGCTCCAGCGGATTGAGTCAGTGAATGAGTGGCAGGCTGTGGGATGTGAAGGAGCTAGCTTGGTGTTTGTGCTGGGGCAGTCTGCAGGTGCTTTTGCTCCATGCAGCAGAACACATGGCTTTCCTTCTAGGGGTATCTGAGTTCATTGTAAGGGTGGAAGCACCCCCTTTCCTTACATTGGGATAGCTTCCAAAAAGCCTTTGTGTGCCTGAGGGGCTACTTGCACTAAGGTGCCTCGTGGAGAAGCCCATCCACCCAGAGGCCCTGGAATGGAACCTCAGGGGCTGCACCCTATTATTTGAGAGCATCAAAACACCATGTTGATTGTAAAGAATGTAGAGAAGAATAAAGACAGATGAATTCTCCAGTACTTCTTCCACCTACAGAGGACGACTGTTAACATTTTGGTGTTCCAGAAAAAATTTCCACACACATGTGTATATATTTAGCTACATTATTTTTGCATATGGCATATAGATATCTATATATGGTTTTAAGTCCCATTTTTTTTCGCTTAACATTACATTATAAACATTTCCACATGTCAACTAAAATTATTTTCTGAGGGCTTTTATGACAGTATAAGATTGTATTATTAGTTATCTTTTAAGTTTCAGCGAAAATAGCCTACCTTCGGGGAATCCAACTCCCACTCCTGCCAGCCCGGTTCACTTTGTCTGTTAGGTGCTCAGAGCAGACGTGTGCCTCCTTCCATATTACTTTAGGCCCAGGAAGTTTTCTCTTTAAAACTTCTCTCTGGGGTCTGGATAAGCCCAAGAGTTCCAGGACACTCTGCTTATGCACTCAGGTGTCTTCCATGCTGTCAGGCTGTAACTTCTTTGTTACAAGTTAACATTTGTCACATTTGTCACAAATTAACATTTGTGTAGCACATTTTTTTTTAAAAAAATCTTAAATAGGTGGCTACTTTGAGAACTGTTATTATTATTGTATTATTATTATTACAAAAACCACTCCAGGGGCTGGAGAGATGGTTCAGCTGGTCAGGGTACTTGCTGCCAAGCCTGATGACCTAAATTCAATCCCTGGGGTATACACAGTGAAAGGAAAGATTGAACTCCTGAAAGTTGGCTTGTACTCTGACCTTCACACAGGTACCTGGAATGTACCAACACACACACACACACACACACACACACACACACACACACGGGAGATAATGAATGAATAAATATAAAGAAATGAAAATATCAAAAAACCAAAACACTTCACTGATTCACATGGTTTTAAGGGTCAGAGCCAGGGTCTAGAACCCTGGATTGAACCTCCAAGTAAAAGCTTGCCACTGTCTGCAAGTATTTTCATATGAGGCTAAATATTTCCCAACTCCTTCATCCTTCCTCCCTTTTGCATTTCACCTACTCTGTGGCTTCCCAGGAGGCATCTGGTATTTCTCATCCCACTTGCTCTTCCGAGCTAGTGGGGCAGGACCTTAGGGGTTCCGGAGCTAGTCTTTAGTATCCACTCTCGATTTCCTAAACCCTGGTCATTTTGTTTCTTTGTCTTTTACTGAGGAGCATAGTCTCCAGAATGAAGGGCTTAGGGGCTGCTATTTCTTGGTAGGCCCAGTTAGATAAGAGGGGACAGACACAAGGGACAGAGCAAAGGGGAAAGAAACTGTCACTCACAGCTCCTTGGGCGGGGAATCACTAGAATTCTAGAATTACGAGAGCCCAGGAAAGGTTGCCAGTTGTTAGAGAGCAAAGGTGGTGGGGAGGGGGAGAGGAAGAGGTAGCATTGGTGTAGGGGGGCATGTGGTGGGTTCACCTGTCTTCCCTTGGAAACACTGGCTTGAAGGTGGACAAGATGAGAGCTAGAGAAGAACCCCATCACCCCAAAGAATAGATTGGAGTAACTTCTCTTACCTGGCAGGGTCACAGAGGTGTGGGGTTGGGGGTTAGTGCCAGGCACCCTGCTGTGCTGCACACTTGGAGAGATGTTCAACCTGGTCCACTCTGCCTGGGAACTCTCAGCCACTGATTATGGCCTTTGATAGACCAAGCTTGCCATGGAGAGATTCTCAGCCTCCCGTGATGGAGTAGGGATGGCCAGAGACTGAAGCCTAGCAAGGGTCAGTGCTTGAGCTGGAAGCTGGTCCCTACTCCACAGTGGCTCTCTTCAGCCCAGGTCATGTGGGAAGATATGCTTTAGAACTGGCTTCCTGTTGTTTGCTCTCAGAACTTGTCTGACTTTTGAGAAAGAAGGGTGGCTGATCATTCTCATTTGTCTCTATCCAGGACCCCAAATAGATAGGCCTAGTCCAGTGGTTCTCAACCTTCCCAATTCTGCAACCCTTTAATACAGTTCCTCATGTTGGGGTGACCCCCAACCATAAAATTATTCTTGTTGCTACTTCATGACTGTAACTTTGCTACTATTATGAATCAAATATAAATATCTGATACTTGTGATGGCCTTAGGTGACCCCTGTGATAGATCATTTAACCCCCAAAGAGGTCAAGACCCATCAGTTGAGAACTACTGATCTAGTCACTCATTCATCTCTTTAGTCATTTATTCAACAAACACTCATCAGAGCCACCAGTGTACCAGATGATGCTATGGATTCCCGGGAGATAGTCATTAACAAAACAGGTCCTGACCTAGCCTGCTTTCTTCTAGACTGGAGGACATGTGTCAAGGCACAGACACATAGAAGGTCAAATGGTAAAAAGCAACCAGGATGAATATGTTTGAGCTCTAGAGATGAGGGGACTGCGTGCCACACAGATTCAGGAAGACACACAATGCCAGGGAATCAACCAGAACAAAGGCCCGGGGGTAGGGATGTACTTGAGGAGTTTAGACACCACAGGGAGGCTGTGTGTTGAGATGGAGTGATAAGAAGCAGAGGGAGGAAGAGAAGGAGTACAGTCTGACACATGGCTTGCCCACCTCTGAAAAGCTTTTATTCTGAAGGAGATTACCGTCACTTTATGACTAGGAGCAGAGAAGGGACATCGTCTGGTCCCCAAGGCTCCTATGCTGCACATGTGCTTCAGGGACAGGGTGCAAACTGGTCAGGAGCTATCATGGTGGCTTGGGTGTGAGAGACCAAAGAGGCTTGATTCTGAACAGTAGCAGAGGGAGTGAGGCCAAGCAGTTGACTCTGAGTGTCCATTCTTAGATGTATTAAGGTAGGAATTTCATACAGTGAGTGCATACATTGCAAGTGTGTGGCTCAGATAACTTTTGTTACATGTATGCTCTTAGTCACCACTCGGATAGAAATTGAGAACATTCTCTGCACCCTAGAAGGGTGCCCTCCCCAGTGCTCCTCTGCCTGTTGTCCCTCAGGCTTCTTTTGCTTGCTCTTAAGCTTCCATAAACAGAAGCAAGCAGTGCATACCCTTTTGTGCTGGGCTTCTGAAGCCAAGCATAATGGCTGAGCTTCATATTTGTTTGGGGTAAACTTGTAGGTTCCTCCCTTGCTCCAGTTACAATTCTACTTTATCAAGAGCCAGTGGGTTTGCATATGGATCTGTAGACTCCTTATCTTCCACTCTGTTCCTCTTATCTCAATCCACTGGCCTCCCTGTGGTGTCTAAACTCTAGTACATTCCTACCCCCAGGCTTTTGTTCTGGTTGTTTCCCGTGCATGGTGTGTCTTCCCAAAGTCTAGGTGGCACCCTCACCTCTAGAGCTTTGCTCAAAGAGAGGCCATTGTCCACCTTGTAACTCTTTCTCCCCAGCCCCAGCCTAGCCAACCCAACGGTACTCATCTTGGTTGTTTCTACAACATATTTTACCTTTTGATGATCTACATGATTTAAGCCTCATGTTGGTGGGTTTAGCTATAGATTTCACGTGAGTCGACACAGCCAGTTTTCATCTGGAAAATGCAGTTGGCATCATCCAAGATGGCCAAAGCTTCAGGAGAGTCAGGTCTTTGGAGCAACAGGGATTCAGTTTTAAGCAAATTGGAAGTGGTGTGTCTGGGCCTACAATGGGCAGTTAGGGTGAAGAAGGATATCAATAGGGAGAGCCAAGGAGAGCCTAGAGGGGGGAAGAAAACACAGATCTCGGGGGGGGGGGTTCTGGAAGCCAGATGTAGATAGTACCTCAAAGAGAAGCAGCAATCTGTTACTCCACATGCTGCAGATGTGAGAAGAGGCCTGAGAATCAGCACTGGACCTGGGTAACTCAGCATGGGTGACAGGGACGAGAGCCATGTCAGTGTGGAGGGGGTGGCTAGGCAGCCTGATTGCAGAAGTCTCCACAGAGAAAAGAAGCAGGGTGAGGGCTGCTGGTAACATTACTATCTCAGGTGCTTTGTTGCAAAGGAAGCAAAGTCATGGGAGCAGCAACACTCAGAAAGTGGGAACAGGGCACTTTGCTTTGTGTTGTTTCTGGAGATAGGGGGAGATCCGCATGTCTGTGTGCTGGCTGCAGTGGTGAAGCCTCATCCTGGTGTAGCAAGAAGGGTTGGAGCTAGAGCAGTATTGAAGAGACCTGCTGTGGGAAGGCTGCAGGGGCCATTCGAGGGCCTCTGGCAGCCCAGAGACCGCTGGTAGGAGTCTTCTCGTGAACTGGGAAGCAAAGAAATCCATTCAGAGTGAGGATGAGGACAGCGGAGGTGTTAGGAAGAGTAGCAAAATTCAGACCCCTCAATTTTCTAGGAAACGGGTGATGACTAGAATCCAGAAGTCTAGCTTCCCTGGGGGCAGCAGGGAGGCTCGTGGGGATGAGTTTGACATTTTCTCAGCTTTGCGGTTTTTGAGTTTAATGCCAGCCATGATCATCTACACCGGCACAGGCATGGAGGAGGCAGAGTCTGTCCTTCAGCAGCCCAGAAGTACCAGGTCCATGATAAGATAGGGATCTTATCATGGTTAGAGGTTGGTTCATGGTCAAGAGCTTAGATTTTATTCTATGTGCTTAATGAAGCCTCTGAGTGATTTAGCAGGGACTGACCTAACTCAAGTCACTTGTTAAAGGGGTGGGGGGGAGGCCACGAAGAAGGGCAGAATTGGAAGGCCACAGGCACGGTAGGGTTAGGATCAACTGGAAGACATTTAAAGGAATCAAAGCCTTTTGTGGGTATTGGTGCCAAATCCCTGGAAGATGGCCGTGCTGTTGCTAAGGATGAGGAGGAGACATAAGCACTCTCCCTTCATATTCCCCATCTTGCCTTATCAATAAGGTCCTTACACTCCCAACTAGCTTCCTGGATGTCTTCATCTGCCCTCTTCCTACCTCACTCTCAGGAGGCCATTGGCTTCCTCGGGCTGAGACCAGAGGAAGGACAATAGGGACACATGGCTTTGGCCTTTCCAAAGTATCTAAGATACTGCAGAATAGGGGGCCCTGTCCCTTGGCAGGCTCCACTCAGAATGGGCTCAGTGGCTTCTGGGGTTCTACTTTCTGCCCCAAATATATCCCCATCATGAAGGATCCTGTCCTGGACAGGGTGTTGCCAGAGACCCATTTTTTCTCCTGTGTTGCTGACATGTGTTTAGGGATGTGTTAACCATTTGCACAATGGTTGTCACCCTAACAACCACAGTCTTCTCAAAGCTGCTGTGGGGCACCGAGTGGCCAAGTGACAACTAATGCATCAGCAGATGGCCAGTCAGCAAGCAAAAAACCCTTCACCAGTGGCAGAGAAGGTAGCATGATGTCATCGTCATCCTAAGACGTCGCCCTGGTGCTCAGTGGGCTTTGCAGAGTAACTGGCAGGGTTGGTGTGGGTCCTGCCTGCTCTCAAGCTGGTTTCTCATCTCAGCCTTCTGTTCTCAGGGATCAGGGTAGGGAGCACAGCAAGGTAGAAGCTTCGAAGCCCCTTTCCTCCTTTCTACTCCCACAGAGCCCTTGGCTCTGATACACACCCCTCCCCTCGGCAGGCAGGGGCCACAGATCACTAGCCATTCTTTCAGGACTTGGGTACCAGAGAGGGAAAGCCTAAGAGCGCTCTCTACCCCTCCTTCCCTCCCTCTCCTCACCCCCTTTTAAGATTGTGGGTCTCATGTGTCCCAGGCTGATCTGAAACTCACTATGTAACGGAAGAGTGACCTTGAGCGCTTTGATGCTCCTGCTCCACTTCCCAGCCACTGCGTGACAAACACGGTTTCAGTGACCCTTTCAGAGGCATCTTCCTCCCCCTGCCTTACAGAGATGCATTAGTGGCAGCAAGGATAGATCGTGGTCTCCTTGGGCAGATAGACCCAGGTGAAGGTGGTTAACATTTCTGCTTTCCATTTCCTCTTCTGTGAAACAGTCTCCTGGTGCGGTGCTTCTTTTCTAGGGCTGCAGTGAGGTGTAGAGACGATGTCTGTTAAGGAGTGTGTGTATAGTAGGACGATGTCTGTTAAGGAGTGTGTGCGTAGTAGGCACTCAGCAACTGGGGCTGTTACTCTTGTTGATACACTCCAGAGATGGTGGTCTTCCACGACTTTCTTCTTCTTTCTTTCTTTCTTTTTCTTCAATATTTTAAGACAGTGTTTCATTTAGTCTTATCTACGGTTTTTACTAACTCTTAATCCTCCTGCCTCAGCTTTTCATGTGCTGGGATTATACATGGGTACCAATATGCCAGGTCAGCGTTTGCTTTTCTTTCTTTTTAAAGATTTATTTAGTGTATACGAGTGCTCTATCTCATGTACACCTGCATGCCAGAAGAGATCATCAGATCATAATATGATTGCAAGCCACCATGTGGTTGCTGGGAATTGAACTCAGGACCTCTGGAAGAGCAAGCAGCCAGTGCTCTTAACCACTGAGCCATCTCTCCAACCCCAAGAGTTTGCTTTTCATTGAGCACTTTATATTGCTATTGTGACCCACCCAGAGCTCCGGTGAGTGTCAGGGGCAGGGTGTGGATTATCCTGCTGTCCTGTTCATGATTGTCAGTGCCTGGAGCATATCTGGCTAGCACTTAGTAGGTAATTTAAGTCTTGTCTTCGAGTGTGGGAGTGAGAGAAAGCTTATCTATAGGAGATCAGGAGTTTATTGGGGGTTGAACAGCCAAGGCAGGAGGAAGCTGGACAGACAGACAGTCCATGCTCAACCTGCACAGGGCAGATTTGCCTAAGGAAACTGCTCCTAAGTGTTCAGAGCTGGAGAAGTGAGGTCTCCAGACTCCCTTTGCAAACAGGAGCAGAAAGCCCCTGGGCCTTGGGCTCTCAGCTCAATCCCTTCTGTTTATGAAGCCAAGTATGGTGACACCTTTTGCTTCTAGAATGTGAAGAGTCCTTCCTGCACCATCCTCCCTAGAGTGTTGTCTTCTTGTGGGGAGCTAGCTTCCCAGGGAGTGGAGCAAAGGTTCCCCTGGGGGTTGGCAGCTCCATGAATTGTGTCTGGGCCGGAAACCATTCACTGTGTTTAGGGACTCACTGTGTTCAACAGGCACTGCTAGTAGTAACCTGTCTTCAGTAGAGGACACAAGCAGCCACCCCACGTGATGGGCTGTGGTAGAGAGCTCCCTGGTGACATCATGCAGAGCACTGTGTCAGCCCCAAGGACTGATGACTGTATAGGACTGAGGGGTGTGAAGTCATGAAGGCCCTGCATTATCTTCACCAGTTGTGCAAATCAGAGAACAATACCCTAAGCATCCGGATCTTTCGCTTAAGTCCACATGTTCACTTCTCTGCATCTCAGGTCCTTGTTCTCCAGGGTCCAGATGAGAGCCCAGCCAAGGGATTCCACTTGAGCCTTCCTACTTGTCACACTTCTCCCAGTTGTGAGGACATCATTTCCTTATCAAGTCATCCAGTGTTCTCTGACATCATCAGTCCTCAAGGGCACAGACCAGTGGTCTAGTGAGGATGCTGACAAGTGCCAGCTGGCACACTACCAGGAGGCCTGAGTAGCCTGGGTCACACCAACACAGTTCAGGCCATTCCCAGCCAGGCTCTCTTACCTGGGCCCCAGGCTGACTTTCTTAGCTCCACAATGAGTAATTTCTTTTATTTTAAAGATTTAACACACACACACACACACACACAGAGAGAGAGAGAGAGAGAGAGAGAGAGAGAGAGAGAGAGTGAGAATGGAATCCTGGTCCTTTGCCAAAGGGCCTTAACTGCTGAACCCTCTCTCCATCCCTTCATTTTGTATTGCTTACTATTCGTACATTGGTACAACATTTTAGAAATTATTTATCAAGCTGGGTTGTATAAGGCCATTTCTGTGCAAGTCCGTAATGTAGTCTGGGCCCTTCCCCACTGCCTTCCCATCTCTTCCTCCCCTCCCCCTCTCCTAGTTCCCTAAAGGCTCCTACACATTTTGTTTCTACTTTCATGTCATCTGTACACTTATGATTTTATGTCTATAAAATCTAAGAACCACTAATGAGAGAAAACATGCGGTTTGTTTTTCTGAGGCTGACTTAATTTACGTACTATTATTGTATAATCTCCAATTGTGCCCATTTTCCTGGAAATGGTGTAACTTCATTCTTTATAGCTGAAAAAAAGAATCGTGTGTGCACGCATGTGTGTCGCCTCTCCTCTATCTGTCCTTCCGTTAACTCCTGCATTGCTTCCATAACTTAGTGGTTGTGAACGATAGGAGAGGAACTGTCAAGATTATTGGCCATCACAAAAACATTAGACATTAAAACTACCTTGAGGTCCCATCTCATCTCAGTCTGCATGGCACTGACAGGAGGAAAACAAATAGCAACAAACGGGAGCCCTTACACTCTGTTCCTGGAAGTATAAACTAGTCCACTCACTATGGAAATCAGTGTGGAGGGCCCTTTAAAAACTAAAAATAGGACTAGAGAATGAACCAGCGATACCACTCCTGGTCATTTACCCAAGAGAGTCCAGCCAAGTATTGGGGGGATGTTTGCATATCCACGTTTATTTCAGAACAGTTCACAATGGCCAGTCACTTCTTATCCAGGCTGCAGAGCAGGAGTTAAAACAGGCGATTTGACTTGAACAAAACCTATAAGTTATGCATATGTGTGTATGAACACCTCACC